>CM023486.1:8565781-8629085 GCA_013339685.2 Hyalomma asiaticum | reverse complement strand
AATACTGCACCAATCACAGACACAGTAAATGTTCTGCAGTATGGACATAGAAGCTTCTTAGAGTTACCGGGCAGTAAAAATAAATAGGGCACCTGATAGAAACTGGGCTCTGTCAGGTGCACAACCTGTTTCCCATTGCTTGTTTTTTTGAAAAAGTAAGCACACTAGACTGACAACATGCAACGATTTACGTTACCACTCACTGTTGTCAGCTGCATCATTATCATTCTAATATTAGTACAATGTTTACCAGTGACATCTCTGCTGACTAACTGGCTGAATGTTGAAATTAGTTTAGTCAACGGCACATTAACGGATGTCATTGTGAGCAGACAGAATAGCAATAAAAGCACTGGTGTAAGTGTCACATCATTGGCACCATACTGACAATACGAATTGGTGGTGACAAGAACATTACTGCAGGCTGCATTCTCTACATGTCATCTGCTTCTCATCCAGGGAAGCACTTCATCGGCTTGACAAAGTGCCCGTGCACTCGGAATACGGAAAAGGGAGATTTCAAAACAATTTAGGACCTCATCCTAAAAAGATTCTCAGTTAAATGTACACAATTGCTTGTACATAATTAATTGTTTTGGTAGGGAACAGGGCAAGGGTTTTACAGTTTCGTAGGCAGAAGGCACAACAAGAGATAATAGAGAAAAAAGCGCAGGATTAATGCGAACTGCCAATTGAAAACTTGTGCCAAAACACTTGTCATATGTGTTAGCAATACTGCTTGCTGGCCTAGTTAGTATTTAATTAAGGACATGATAAAGCCGCCACTAGAAGGACATACACACAAAAGGTAGAAACACAGCAACAGGAAAAGCGGCACTTCCAACTAAATAGGTCTGGGTGTATCCCAGGAATAAACAGTTAAGATACATGCGCAGTCCCTTCACAAGCCTACGTTATCCAGCTGTCAAACAATCTCTTCTCCGAATCGTACAAAGATATGGACGTATCGCTGAACTAAATCTAATGAAAGATGGTTTGGCGCATTTGCCAATGCACAGCAAGAGCTGCACGTGTCAACCACGGCTTAAAGAGATCAATATTTTAGGCAGGAGCAAATATCAAACAGCGCGAGAAGTGATGGAAGCATATTACATAAAAAAGAAAGGGACAAGTTGTATCAGCGATACGTCCATATCTTTGTATGATTCGGAGAAGAGATTGTTTGACCGCTGGATAACGTAGGCTTATGAAGAGACTGCGCATGTATCTTAACCATTTATTCCTGGGATACACCCGGACCTATTTAGTTGGAAGTACCGCTTGTCCTGTTGCTGTGTTTCTACCTTTTTGTGTGTATGTTCTCCTAGTGGGGGCTTTATAATGTACTTGTCATATACAGACGTAAGTCAGACTGTTTTCAGGAAGGACCAGTCAGAACAAAATACAAGCCAATCAGATAATGTGTTCTTTACTGTGCAAGGCAAATGAAACCTGCATGATGCATTCCATCAATAATTTCTGGTTGAATCAGGTCCTGTGAATGTACAATATTGTGGTGCTAGCAAACTGGGGGAACACAGCCACAACCATGGCAGTGATGTGACAGGTGCAATCTTGCCTGGATCTGTAGGGTGGTTTTACCACAAGCAGTTGCAGATAAGGGGGCCAAATGCACCACTCAAGTGGGGCGTGCTCGGTCCTCGTGGTCTTTGCTTTATCCATACCTCACTTCGCAGCTGCCTTAACCTTCAGGCTTTGTGATTTGCCAATCTACTTTGGAACGAAGCCTATGCAGCTAGCAGGAACAGGAATTAAAACTTGAATGTTGTAGAAAGAAGCAGTGGGTGAATCCATGTATGCAGGAAAGTAGAGCTACATTACTGAGCTCACTTTGCTCAGCATCCTGCATTGCTTTCCAGCTGTCCAACTTAAGGTGCCGTACAAGCCTTTCCGTGGCCTAGTTATTTCTGATGTTCTCCACCAGCCAGATGTTTTCGAAGTGCACCCTGGGACCAGTGAAGCCACATTTAATTACTGATCAGGTCACACTGAGCAAGTAAGTAATGTGGCAGCATTGCTTTCTTTTCACTTTGCCGTAAAAAAATTTGTCTTCCATGTGCTGGCTGACAGCCTGAATGCATAAACGTTTTGGCAGAGGCAACGTTTTAACAGTAAAGGTGTTCTCCCACTGCAGAAAAAATTTACGGAGCATTAAGAAGGGTGGCAATAGGGCATATAACGGCACTGAGTAAAATGAACGTAGGAAAACAGTTGTACTTCCCTATGTAGCATATGGATTGACCCACGCCTAAGTATGTGGCCTCTCACTACAATGTTCCAGTTTCAGTTCCCCGCCCCGCCACGGTGGTCTAGTGGCTAAGGTACTCGGCTGCGGATCCGAGGGTCGCGGGATCGAATCCCGGCCGCGGCGGCTGCATTTCGATGGAGGCGAAATGTTGAGGCCCGTGTGCTGTGCGATGTCAGTGCACGTTAAAGAACCCCAGGTGGTCGAAATTTCCGGAGCCCTCCACTACGGCGTCTCTCATAATCAGAACTGGTTTTGGGACGTAAAACCCCACAAAACAACAACAACAGTTTCAGTTCCTGTTCTGATTAAGTTGTGCCGACCAGTTGAGAATCATGAACTAGCTTCAAGCTCAAAGTTAGCTGCAAAGTAAGAGACATGAGCAGTTACACCTTATGCTGTACTTTAATGGTATGTTCACTCCAAATTTCTGATGATCATGTGTTTGTTGGTTGGGTGAACCACAGCAGCACAGTAAACCCTTCAATTGGCAGTCCGGCGATTTTTCACTATCCACAGATCTCAGTGAAATTTTCAATGTATGTTCTCATTGTCACTGTAGCAATATATGCCAAGTCAGGCAGTTGCAAGTCATTTACTTTTCCTGAAAATGAATTTTAAAACCCTTTTGCAGATTCCCATGCGCGCCTCGTCACCTTGTGTTTTTGACGTCACTAGATCCAACACTGCCTACCCTAGAAGGCGAGCTGTCAAAGGCAATACGGTGACACTTCAGCGCTAAAATTGTCGCTGTCAAGCTTAAAAAATCTGGCATAACTCAATATATCCTCGGATTACATCGCCGGTTTCATTTTTCTGGCACCAACATCATATTTCTGAAGATGAGGACACTTGTGAGGTCACGGCATACACTGCATCATTCGGTTATATAAAATAATGTGACAGTTTTTGAGCAAATTGAACCACCCTGCCTGCTACAGGTCTATGAGTGCCATTGGAAAAGAGCGATATCAGGAAATGGTGAAAAAACTGCCACAGTTGCCCTTTAAGACGAATTTGAAGGGACCGTCGAAATTTGTCCCTCTTATCAGGAGTACCCCAAAAAAGAGGTGACAAAATAACTGGTGCATCCACTTAATTGAAACTTAAAATAGTGAATGAAGTAGGTTTACAATGGGGAGCAAAGTGTAAAAGGTCCGCTTATTTTGCCTCTGAATGAGAGAGGATGGAAGCTTCAAGCATTCCTGCATGGATTTATCCCCATATGTATGTGTCAGGCTCATTTTGTCAGAATGTTGTTATTCTCATCAACATATCAGGACATTATCCTTACATGTCGCCACATCATTTACTATAACGACTGCAACTAGTTGGCCCCCATCTGGCTGACCAAACCCGAAAAACAAAAAAAGTCTCATTGTTAACCGTCCCTAGAGTCACTTAGGTTAGTCGGACGCGAAGCAGCGGATTTGGTTTGTTAGGGAAACTTTTTTTACACTGAGTCCGGAAAACCAACCAGATCTTCCCGCATCGTTTGCTACTTCTAGAATTCTTCTCAACACGGTTTGTCTTAAGGGGAGTTTACTGTATTGTGCATATTAAACATTTATGAATACATTACAAAACCCTGGAAGGCTAAGCTAGCATGCACTTGTCTCATAATTGCTGGAATTGTGGATGTGCCATCAATTTTGCCAATACGGTTCTGCTGCAACAGGAAATTGTCAAAGCAGCCCATGTCACTACTCTTCAAAGCATGGCTCAAATTGGGGCTACTTGGGGTATTTGGTACAAGTTGAGAATAAGTGGGGAAACCCTGCACTCCATATATGGCTGTTCCGAGGAGGTGCCCCATAAACGAGCGAACAGTTGATGATAGTCTGCACCCACTCGGTAATACCTTGTTGCATTCTTGTTTGTATTTATGCTCCACAAAATTTACTAAGCTATGCTCAGCATGCTTCAAACAAAACCCTCGACTGCACTGCATAGTAACAAACTTCTCGACTTCAATGTATCACAATAGGCATATCTCTTTTTTCGTACTGTCTTTTAGCATGGTGTGTGACAGATGTCAGCACATGGCACGCCATTTAGACACGTTTTCAGTTGGTAATTGACACTTGACCTGCGGTTAGCCGATATGTGCTTCTTATTGTTATGCTGTCCTTTAGTACTTTTGAAACTGCTTTGACTTATATGTGGCAATGTAGAAAGCACATAACGAAAATGTGTTGGCAGACTTATGTATAGCATTTTGTTCATTGAAAGAGAAACGTAACAATGTAGCACCACACACCTATGGATGCAAACAAGGTTAGATTGGCAAATAATATATGTTGCAACAAGTATATAAAGACACTATATGCTAAAAACCACCACTCTTATTTAGAGTGTAAATTATACAGTGTACGCTACATGCTCAATGCACTTGAAAGTACCGTTGCCTATGTACTACAACAGCATACAGCAACTATCCTGCTCAAGAATAACCCAGAACAGCCCTCGCATCCATCGTCCTGTCTCCTTTGGAACTCTTCAGTTCGTTAACGCTTATAAACTTGCGAAGAACACTGAACATTTACAGACTGAGCGGCAAGGACTACTGAATATATATTCAAGTTTCGAATATTCATACACTCATAATTTTAACACAAATGTGAAATGTGAAATGTCTGTTGCAATTGAAGAAAAATACAACACATGAATCCCTAAAAAACATCACTCTGTGCAACTTTCTGGCACAGAAATAGGCTGCAAATTTAGCCACTAGAGCACACATAACGTATCACCACAAATCATTTAGTACAAAGCCCCAACACTTATAAGAATGCAGGGTGCTGCATTATACTAAGCATGCATTTCAAAAAGCAGGTGTTCTGTTTAAAAAGAAGCCTTCGTGTGGATCCTGAAGACCAAGGCAGACATGCTGAAGCTGCACAAGCAACCGTGGCCTTCCTAGGAAAAGGATCCATACAAAGTTCAATGATAATGTTGAGAAAGCAGGAAATTAAAAGGGAGTACCCTGAAAATAAACACATGAATTGGGTACTACTGAATTTGCAAGGTGATACCACTTGATTACTCCAATACAGCATTACAGGCTGTCAAAGGAAACTAGATAGCCCAAATAAAACGGAGTAGACATAGAAGAAACACACGGTACCCCTAACAGGTTGCCACTCACGACTAATCTTTATTGTGATTCGTCTCTTTTCATGTATACATCACAATGAATGGGCACAAATGCACTGCACACCATGGTCCTAATCTGTTATCTTCGGTGGTATGTGCGGCTAACACATCGTACCTAAGGGCTACAATTCCTTGCCGCATAAGACAACGGATGTGTCAATTACACAGGCGCCACCTTTCTAAGTTGGCAATGTCACCAAAATTTACCTAGAATTGTCACTCCTGCCAAGTATCCTAATACTACTGTGCAATGGCACACAGGTGCAGAATCTACAATGCGTAGGTAATGGAAGATGCCTTATTTACAACTGAAGCTCATGTTCCTCTGCTCGAACATTTATGCGATGGCCAGTCTTTCCGATGTACACTTTACCACACGTGACAGGAATCTTCTAAACTACGCCTACAGGGCAGACAACATACCACGTGGTATAGTTCTTCCCACAAGTGGGTTTCTTTGGTGGTGCCGAAATACGTGGGCAAAGCCCAGCGAGCTCGCCTTGCACTGAAAACGCAATAGGCACATCGTACACTCGGCCACATTTCTTAAATTGTGCCTATATATATTATAGGTGTGTCTTTTCGTCCACTTTAATTCCTTTCTACTTTCTCCACAATTATAATACCACAAGTAACTTCCCCTATGCTTTCCTAGGCTTCATTGTCTGTTTGCTCATTAAGTTGTTTCTAACAAATAACGAACGAGCCCTTGACCCCTTCCCTTTTGTTATTTCATAGCTTGGGCCTCGTTGCGGCAGACTTAGTGCCTTAGGTAGCGTGCGAGGGCTTATTGGGCAGCAGCCATCTCAGCTAAGTTCACGTTCTACGTGACGCCTCCTGGCAAGAAAGTGTGTTCTACACACGCCGCCTTAGCCACGAGTGGCGCTGCCTAACACTCCCAGGATAATACGTACATAAAAAATAATAAAGTGGACGGGGGGACGACCCCCTTCGTAGCTCAGTTGGTAGAGCATCGGACGCGACATCCGAAGGTCGTGGGTTTGGTTCCCACCGAAGGCAGGTTTGTCTTTTCGTCCACTTTAATTCCTTTCTACTTTCTCCACAACTATAATACCACAAGTAACTTCCCCTATGCTTTCCTAGGCTTCATTGTCTGTTTGCTCATTAAGTTGTTTCTAAGAAATAAAGAACGAGCCCTTGACCCCTTCCCTTTCGTTATTTCATAGCTTGGGCCTCGTTGCGGCAGACTTGGTGCCTTAGGTAGCGTGCGAGGGCTTATTGGGCCGCAGCCATCTCAGCTAAGTTCACGTTCTACGTGACGCCTCCTGACAAGAAAGTGTGTTCTACACACGCCGCCTTAGCCACGAGTGGCGCTGCCTAACACTCCCAGGATAATACGTACATAAAAAATAATAAAGTGGTCGGGGGGACGACCGCCTTCGTAGCTCAGTTGGTAGAGCATCGGACGCGACATCCGAAGGTCGTGGGTTCGGTTCCCACCGAAGGCAGGTTTGTCTTTTCGTCCACTTTAATTCCTTTCTACTTTCTCCACAACTATAATACCACAAGTAACTTCCCCTATGCTTTCCTAGGCTTCATTGTCTGTTTGCTCATTAAGTTGTTTCTAAGAAATAAAGAACGAGCCCTTGACCCCTTCCCTTTCGTTATTTCATAGCTTGGGCCTCTTTGCGGCAGACTTGGTGCCTTAGGTAGCGTGCGAGGGCTTATTGGGCAGCAGCCATCTCAGCTAAGTTCACGTTCTACGTGACGCCTCCTGGCAATAAAATGTGTTCCACACACGCTGCCTTAGCCACGAGTGGCGCTGCCTAACACTCCCTGGATAATACGTACATAAAAAAATAATAAAGTGGACGGGGGGACGACCGACTTCGTAGCTCAGTTGGTAGAGCATCGGACGCGACATCCGAAGGTCGTGGGTTCGGTTCCCACCGAAGGCAGGTTTGTCTTTTCGTCCACTTTAATTCATTTCAACTTTCTCCACAATTATAATACCACGAGTAACTTCCCCTATGCTTTCCTAGGCGTCATTGTCTGTGTGCTCATTAAGTTGTTTCTAAGAAATAAAGAACGAGCCCTTGACCCCTTCCCTTGCGTTATATATATATATATATATATATATATATATTGCTACGAAGCGCTGCGATAGAGGACGATGTAGACAGCACCGAGGAAGACGACGTTCGCTGATGTTCGCGCGGACGAGGCTCCATCTTGTATGCCTGCGTTCTGCCCATTGTACAAGGCGTGTAAATATATATTAACCAGAGTCTTTCTTCCCCGTAACATTTTGGTGGAGGTGCTGGGTACTCCCAGACTCAAGACGGATTTACGCAGCGGACGTTCACTGGCTTCACCTGCAATGCCAACCGCAGGCGAGAACGAGGATGCTCCGGGCAGATCACCAACCATGCCTCGACCAGCCGCCCTCAATCGCCCCGTCGTCGTGACACAGCCGCGGGACCCTGGTACATTTTCCGGCTCAGACGGCAAAGACGTTGAAGATTGGCTTCAACTCTACGAACGGGTGAGCTCAAGCAACTATTGGGACCCAACCCTCATGCTGGCTAACATAATATTTTACCTAACTGGAACGGCTCAAGTATGGTTTTTGAACCACGAGCAGGAAATTACCAGCTGGGACGTATGCAAACAGAAGCTCATTGACTTATTCGGCAAGCCCATAGGACGCCGTCGTGCTGCCCAGAAAGAACTTGCATGCCGAGCTCAAACTTGCACAGAGTCCTATGTGACGTACATTCAAGATGTGCTCGCACTCTGTCGCAAAGTCGACGATAATATGCCAGAAGCGGAAAAGGTTGCGCATATCCTCAAAGGTATCGCAGATGACGCATTTACACTTCTGGTTTTTAAGAGCTCATCCACGGTGCAAGACGTCATCAATGAATGCCGACGCTTTGAAGAAGCAAAAAGCCGCCGCATTACTCCGAGCTTTACCCGTCTTCCCAACACGGCTGCGACATCAACCCGCCGCTGAGCCTTCGGATCCAGCGCCCAGTCGGCTCCGTTCCACGGATTACGTTCGCCTCCCGCATCTAGCCGTGACGTACATCGATGTGTTTTCTGATCCCCCTGTTGACGACGGAGAGTACATCGTTTCACCTAACGCTACCGTGCTCTGCTCGCGCAGTGTGATGTTCCCACACTCTCTAATCAACATAAAAGACAATGTGGCATGTCTCCCTATTGTAAATTTCGGACTATTCCCTCAAGTACTACCCCCAGCTATGTCTCTTGCAACACTAGCTCCAGCTTGCGATCACGATATTTCTGTGTTAACTGATCCTGCAGTGTCTCCTGCCGGCACTACTTCGAACTCCACAATAACAGATAGCATTACGAAAATGATCGCCACTGACCTTCCGGCCCATCACGTCGACGCGCTTCGTTCCTTGCTCATATCTTACCAGGACATTTTTGATCTTAATGATCGACCACTGGCTCAAACAGCTGTTGTCAAGCATCGAATACACACCGGCGATGCTCAACCCATCCACCGACGGCCTTATCGCGTCTCGTCTGCTGAACGCCAAGTCATACAGGAGGAAGTTGACAAGATGCTTGCACGTGACATCATCGAACATTCTTCAAGCCCTTGGGCTTCCCCTGTTGTGCTTGTCAAAAAGAAGGACAACAGCTGGCGATTCTGTGTTGACTACAGGAATCTTAACCGCGTAACCAAGAAGGACGTGTACCCTTTGCCTCGGATAGATGAGGCTCTTGACTGTCTCAGTGGTGCCAAATATTTTTCTTCAATCGACCTTCGTTCCGGGTACTGGCAGATTGCAGTTGACGAAATGGATCGTGAAAAGACTGCGTTCATCACGCCTGATGGACTCTATCAGTTTAAAGTCATGCCATTCGGACTATGCAATGCTCCCGCTACATTCGAACGAATGATGGACGCGCTCCTTCACGGCTTAAAATGGTCAATCTGCTTATGCTACCTCGATGATGTGATCGTCTTTTCACCGACGTTTGCCACACACCTCGAGCGTCTCTCAACAGTTCTTTCAGTGTTCCGGAAGGCAGGGCTTCAGCTCAATTCCAAGAAATGCCACTTCGGCCGCCGCCAGCTTACTGTGCTCGGACACCTTGTCGATTCATCGGGTGTTCGTCCCGATCCAGAAAAAGTTCGCGCGGTCAAGGACTTCCCTGTGCCCACCTGTGCAAACGATGTTCGAAGCTTTGTGGGCCTCTGCTCGTACTTCCGCAGATTCGTGCGCAATTTCGCTCACATAGCGCGCCCTCTCACGGAGCTTCTCAAGAAGGACGTCACCTTTGTCTGGGGTCCTGAACAATCTAGTGCATTCGCTGAGCTGACGATGTGTCTCACTTCGCCACCAGTTCTTGGCCACTTTGACATGTCCGCTCCAACAGAGGTACGCACCGACGCAAGCGGCCACGGCATCGGTGCGGTTTTGGCGCAACAACATGGATGCGACCGTGTCATTGCGTACGCTAGCCGCCTTCTGTCACCGGCCGAGCGCAATTATTCCATCACCGAACGCGAATGCCTCGCCCTCGTTTGGGCAGTGAGTAAATTTCGCCCTTACCTTTATGGACGGCCTTTCACGCCTTATGCTGGCTTTCGTCCTTAAAAGATCCAGCTGGACGGCTCGGTCGGTGGGCTCTACGGCTGCAGGAATACTCGTACACAGTGGTGTATAAGACGGGCAGACTTCATGGAGATGCTGATTGCTTGTCACGCCATCCGGTAGACACCCCAGACATCCCTGAGACCGGCGAGTCAACCTGTGTGCTAGCTCTTACCACGTTTAGCAACATCGCCGATGAGCAACGCCGTGACCCTTACCTCAAAGACGTCATTTCCAAACTCGCAGGCCCCACCACTCCAACACCTTTCCGTATGTTTGCACTACAAGATGGCATCTTATACCGTTATAACATGCACCCTGACGGCCCCGAACTGCTACTGGTCATTCCTAGACAAATGCGTCAGACTGTCCTCGCTCACATGCACGATGTTCCCACCGCGGGTCATCTGGGCGTTGCGCGGACTTATGACCGTGTTCGCCGTCGTTTCTTCTGGCCCGGTATTTACCGTTCCGTTTGCCGTTACGTCGCCTCGTGTAAATCTTGTCAGCTACGCAAAAAACCAACCGCCCTTCCAGCTGGCCGCCTTCAGCCCATTGACATACCATTGCAACCATTCTTCAGGGTTGGACTTGATCTCCTTGGCCCGTTCCCTTTATCGCTCGGTGGCAACAAATGGATAGCGGTTTCTACGGATTATACCACCCGGTACGCAATCACACGGGCTCTCCCTACCAGTTGCGCAACTGACGTCGCAGACTTCCTCCTTGAAGATGTGATACTTCAGCACTGCGCACCTCGACAACTGCTTACCGACCGCGGCCGCTCCTTTCTGTCACAGGTAGTGCAAGACATCTTGCACTCCTGCGCTACAAAACACAAGTTCACAACGGCGTATCATCCTCAGACAAATGGACTCACAGAGCGGCTCAATAGAACAATAACAGAAATGCTCGCCATGTATGTTTCTCCGGACCACCGTGACTGGGATGCCGCTCTACCATTCGTCACATTCGCCTACGATACGTCCCGCCATGATTCTGCTGGTTTCTCTCCGTTTTTTCTTTTGTACGGCCGAGACCCCATCGTCCCTTTTGACACGCTCTTCCCAACCGTTCCCGACGCGATGTCAGAATACGCCCGTGATGCCATCTCTAAAGCTGCAGAGGCGCGTGAGATTGCTCGTCGTCGTCTTGAGACTTCGCAGGAAAAGCAACGACGCGCATACGACGCTCGCCACCGCGATGCCCACTTCAGCCCTGGTGACATGGTCCTACTTTGGAAACCATCACGGCGAGTTGGCCTTTGTGAGAAGTTGCTGTCGCCATATTCAGGCCCCTACCGTGTCCTACGAAAAGTGACTGATGTGACCTACGAGATCCAACCTCTTGACGACATCTCAGCGCGACCTACTTTTGATATCGTGCACGTCGTGCGCCTGAAGCGCTTTCACCCGAACCTGCCAGGCACCGAGACGGCGCCTTCGCCGCCGGGGGTCATGCTACGAAGCGCTGCGATAGAGGACGATGTAGACAGCACCGAGGAAGACGACGTTCGCTGATGTTCGCGCGGACGAGGCTCCATCTTGTATGCCTGCGTTCTGCCCATTGTACAAGGCGTGTAAATATATATTAACCAGAGTCTTTCTTCCCCGTAACAATATATATATACGAAGTAGATACCAGCGAAGTAGATAACTTCGGCTCTCGCATGAATATAAATATGAGACGTAGCACTTCAGTAATGTTTCATTTATTTGTCGACGTTTCGGTCAGAGCCTACCTCAGGCTCTGACCGAAACGTCGACAAATAAATGAAACATTACTGAAGTGCTACGTCTCCTATATATATATATAGGTACTGGATCTTGACTTGCAATGAAGTGCCGGTGGGAGATTTCACTTGTGCGTAGTTGAACCATAAGGATTCGTAGCGTGCGCGTTAACTAAATTAATCCGGAACTCGGCACGATCTACGATGGACATCCGAAGCTTTGCCCGCTCATCATCATTCACTCCGTGGATATGCGTGGATTTTTTTATTGGTTTCCTGCTTATGTCTGTCTTAAATAATTCGAAGAACCTTAAATGCTGGCTCGTCGATTAAACGCCAAACATTTTCGTCCCCGCGGCTAAGCACATGTGTAATTATTTAGCGTTAGTGCGGCTTGTTTCATTTGAAAGAAATATCATTGTCAAAAAATTGTGAAGTGTAATGCTCGACACCAAGTTTCTTAGCATAAACAAAGTGTGGACACAGAGCGATGGCGCTTACCGCAATGCGCGCGCTACATTAGCGTAGTACGATGTGCAGAATTTATCGCTCTCGCCGCGTGTTATTGAAGTGAGGAAGTTATAGATGCCTCATACGAATTTCATTCACTCGAGTGAATAAGTATTTGAGGTTAATTCACGTAGACGTCAGCGAAAGGATGCTTCTGCGATTTGGAGTTGGCAGCTGAATTTGCAGTTGGCTCATGCAATAGGGGATATTCAACATTGATTGATTTGTGGGGTTTAACGTCCCAAAACCATCTCTGATTGCGAGAGACGCCGTAGTGGAGGTCTCCGGAAATTTCGACCACCTGGGGTTACTGACCACCTGGTGCACTGACACCGCACAGCACACGGGCCTCAACATTTCGCCTCCATCGAAATGCAGCCGCCGCAGCCGGGATTCGATCCCGCGCCCCTCGGATCTGCAGCCGAGTACCTTAGCCACTACTAGACCACCGTGGCGGGGTGGGATATTCAAAATTTAGAGCGTCATCTGTCGATATCCCGCAAGCGTCATCTGCCATGTCCTTCGGGGCGCCGGAAACCGAAACTTGTATCTCAGCATGTATCGGCTGCTTCTTGCTGCTTGTTTGCGGTCGCTCCGCGATGTTTACTCACTGCTACGTGCCGCTTTGCACCCAACGTGTATCCGTGACGCGCTGTGAACAACTCAACACCTTTTTTCATTCAAATACCTTCATTGTCTTAACGGCGAAAAAAATAACATACACACTGTCACCGCCGCGCAAGCAATATCATCGAGAGTATTACAACTGCGTCTTCTAGGAACGGTGGTAGACGCGCATAAGGTCGCCGTTTAGCCTCGTTTCTATTTCCCTGTGAAAGTGAGTTGCTCTCCCAGCGGCAAAGGCACCGACGGATTTAATACGCACACGTTTAACATATTTTTAGCTGACCGGTACATCATGCACGCACGATCGAGAGAGCATGATGGCACGCTTTTTGCCTATATTCTGTTCACGGACGAAAACGAGTGTTCGCAGGAATAAATGTGTGTGAGTGTACGGTGTGGGTTTAGCGTACACATAATTTGTTTCAAAAATGTGCGTATACTGTGCATCCGCGAAGTTGTGCGACATGCCTTTATATTCTAAGAACATCGCGTCATTAGCACAGTAAGCATGCTATGCAAAATTCTTGATGCTGCACCATGAATCATCGTTCATGAAAGCTAGATTCTGTATATGCCATCAAAAATTTCGCGTTCTGCTCTTGTTGTTTTTGATGCGGATGTATGTCATCGGTAGCTCTATAATATTTACGGCCAAGCAGCTTCGGCCGTCGATCGGCGCCCTCATTGACAGCTGAAACAGGCATTCGGTGCCATTTCGGAGCATCTCATTGCATCCGTCAACCTGATCCTCGGTGCGCCTAATCAACTGCTTGGCGGCCATAAGATTAAAGCAAATAAATCTAAAAGCGCGTGAAAAGATGATATACGGCGCACCTGCACGTAAGGCAACGCAGGCGCGCGCGTCATGTTGTTCATCCTGAGTCCCGTATTTTCCTCTCTATATGCAATGCCCTTGCTCAAAAAAGAAAGCTGCAGTGAAAAGTAGCGGCTAAGGCGACCTTGTCGAGCCTCATTTTTGTTACTTTTTTTTCAAGAACCAAGTGACCGAGTACTTTCATCGCGCGCACCTCCGCCCTTCACTAAGGAAAATGCGGCAAGGACATGGCGACACTGGCCATAAGTTTTTCATCCTCCGACACACGTACTTGCCACATACACTAGTCCTCTCAGCAGACTCTCTGCTCACATAAATAGACGAAGCAGTGGATAAAGTGTACTAGCGTATCAGAAGTGGAATAACACCGGCCGCACATGCAAACTCCAAAACGCAACAGTGTAGTTTTTCGGAAACATTCATGGCTCATTCGTCCATGCACTGCTTATTTCTAGAAAATATGAAACACACAAATGCGAAGGTTAGATGTTCCTGCGGCTGGAGAAACAAGAGGTAGAATGGAGCATGCACAGCGACGCTAAGAGACAACGTGGTTTCGATATCTGACGCGCGTTTCTAATCGCATTGGTATAAGTAACGTGGGGCAATGTATTTCCATACGAGCTTATCTTGGACATTTCACGCTCGGGCCTTCTAGGCAACGAAGAATTCCCTCGAACGCTTACCTCTGATCAGAAGTACGCTTCGCAAAATGACAAATATCAGCCTAACGTTTCCGTTACGAAGCAGAGTGCCCGTATAGCAGCTGCCTTCCGGGTGGGTACTCAAGAGCGCAAGACTTCGTTATTGTGTTCTCGTGGACTTTTGGGAGCACAGTCAGCTCCCCCGACCTTTCGTAGCTGGATGACCCCTAAAACTGCTGCCTTTTCTTGGCCCGAAAGCACCATCAGTGACAGCCTCCCAGCCTCTCCCAATGCCAGCGATAGCAGACGATTCCGCGACGGCGCTACGAAGAACATGGCGGGCGCGTCCAGTGTTGCCAGATCACAATGCACTATGAATATCCCCTATTGGCATAAAAGAAGTTTTAAAGGTGAACATTTGACAGAGATCTGTCTGGTTGGGACGAAATTAAAGGTGAAAAAAGGGGGACACCAACCAAATTATAATAATCAAACGTAAAAAACTGTTTACTAGAAAGATGAAAAAAGCCCGACGTTTCGGGTCGCACTCGGACCCTTCTTCAGGGGTGACTGGAGGGCACCAGACAGCAGCAGTGCTTATAAGGCCTTCGTTTTGGTTTCTTTTCTCTCTCTCTTCCTTTCTCTTCATTTTCCGGCTCTTTAAAGGGACCGTCTACCGTCCTTCATCGCTCTCCCGTTTTTTGGCTCAACAGAAAGCGTGCCTTTCGAAGTGTCCCAGCGTGCAGTGGTTTCTCCAGAATCTCAATAGAAATTATTAAAACACAATTTTTTTCATCCACGAAGTCGCTCCCTTCCTAGTGTAGGCATGCCAGCAACACTGGGTACCGCGCATGATGCGTCGTCGTCTCCCTGGAAACCCTTTCTGGCGCGGGAGGCATCTCAACGCGAACCGGCTTCAAGGTCGCCATTCCAGAGGCGACGACGAGGAGGAGAGGCGAGGGAAAGTCGGCGCGCGGGGGTGCGTCTCGGACATGCAGCGCCGCATGCATGACAAGCGCAGTACTACGCGCCTCCGCAGGCAGACGAATTCGAAGGCAGCGCCACATGCGCCACCCCGAAAGCAGCGAAAAAAAGAACAAATTGCTCTTGCACGCTATAACAAGGTGTCTCACAGGGTGAAGTACGCATGTAAGACATACATAATCGTTTTTCAGCAGAGTATGCATACCTGCGTGGGCTGGTTCTCGTACACTTGGAAAATCACGAACACGCTGTTGGGTGTCGCTAGCGGCGTTTTTTGCACCACTTTCAGAGCGAAATTAAAAACATAATTCCTTTTTTGTGGGGTGAAAGCGTGCTCGTTCCCGTAAATGTGACGCACGATCTGCCCAATTTTACCACAATCTTAAAAAATTTTCTGAGCGGTAGACAGTCCCTTTAACCTGAGGGGGTCACGCTAGTGATAAACCAGGTGCCGGAGTCCGCTAAAATAGACACTTGGCATTGCACCTGCAGACCGGTTCACGTTACCATGTGTCGCCTGAATGTGCCACGATTCCACAAAATGCCGCCTGTGAAAAGTGATTTCCAAGCCGAGGACGCGGGAGTTGTCAAAGGCGATGCGGTGGTAGTTCACCTCCCTGTGCTCAGCTAACGCACTCCTTTGTCTATCGAGCTTGCGGACATCGTTCCTGTGCTGCCGTAGCCTCTCTCGAAAGTTCTTTGTCTCATCCACGTACGACGCGCCACAATATAAACAAGGAATGGAGTAAATAACACCTTGCGCTCTCTCCCCTGGGCAGCCTGTCCTTCGGGCGCAGCAAGAAATGGCCAAGCGGGGAGATCGGCTTCTGTGCTTTTCACTACCAGGTAACAAGGCAAGGCACTTACTGATATAAATCAGAGTATGCACCCACACATCTTGTATTTGTAACACGCAACAACCACAGAGGAATTGAACCTAGGTACGCGCGCACCAAAATCCGATGACACCGACTACGCCACAGCGCCACCACACACCGGCGTGCGTTTTCACGAGGGTATATATCTACCAAAAGTTCTTTTTTTTTCTTCCATCGCCAGGGTGCGCGCAAGTTTTAAGTTTATCCGCATCTATGTCGCTATGATCGCTAAATACGAAACCTTTCGGGAGCTATGAAACTCACTGCAAACCGCTGTTGCCTGAACGTGTCTTCGGGTGGTCGTTTCGTGCACCCCCCAACGAAACCGTTTGGTTGGGGGTTGCGCGTGAAAATTACACCAAGCTTGATCGAATACACCCGTCAGTGTAGCACGATTAGTGACCCACGCTCTAAAGCAAGAAGGCAAACAACCGCCTCGCTGAAGAAGGCCAACGAGCTGCGCATGCGATGGCGACTCATGGGATGTTTACAACGTCGCAGCGATGGCAGCACCGGTCTCTCCAGTGGTGGCCCTCGATGCCAACAGAGTGTATATTGTTTGTGGCGTTATCATTCCCCAGTTTGCGCTGCTTACTGTAGCAGCAAAGTGACACTCGCCAAGCACAACAACAGCTGTAGTGTTTTTGGTGCATACTGTAAAAGATGGTTTTCCAGTGGCTAGTTGGTGCAACACTCCGTTAAGTTGTAAATCACATGCAGTGCTCAGAGAATAAAACTTGTCAATTTCAGGCTAAGTAATGAAAATACATTTATTTACGCTATCTTCAGTAGGGCATCTGCGCAATATCAGCGCTCTCGTTTCAATAACATGAGAGTCAACAAGACATTTAATGGCCAGATTCACAGTGAAATGGCGTGGTTGATACATGTAATGTTTCGATGTTGGGTTTCATTCTTTGAGCACTCTGCAGTGCTTAAGAATTCAATCCATTAAATTATGGCTACATGCTGCATTAAATGTCATTATCAGCAACTGCAGGACACGTTTTGTCGGTGCGTTTTACGGCCACATATTCTAGTGAGCAACTTCATTTAACTTTTCTTACTTATACACACGATCAGAAGCTTTGTAGAGCCTCAAGACGCAAGTGTCTCAAGAAGCCGACGAGCTTAGGGACCCCATGCAGTTCAGCAAAGTTCTCACTTGAATATTTTACGTATTTGCAGAAAAACGCATCACACGCAGTATAAAGATAGCGAAAAGCACCATGGCTTCCAGAGAACATAAGCTATTCTTATCACAACATTGTGGCATGTAAACTTCTACTATAACCCTAATAAATTTGAAAACGCATCACTTTCAAGCACTTTTCAGACGGTTCCTTCGAACTCCAAAAAAAAAAATATCACAGTTTTGCCAGAAGAGTGAAGCAATGAATGCCATAGCAAGGCATCATATAATATGCGAAGTAAGACTAGCAGCTTTAGGGGCAATCTGAATTGTAGTTAAAGTGGGCTCACTGTGCAAGCATAAAGGTGCGTCAAGTACCATGTGACGGTCGAGCTGCAGAGACAACAGCCAGCAGAGCTGCGAGCTCAGTCATATTGTTTTGATGTCTTCTGGCACGCGCTTCAGGCCGCGTCACCGCGCTAAGCAGCTTGCACTTCGCACAATCGAAAGACTTGTCCCAGCACAGGGGCGTCAATCGAGCGCGTTCCTTCCGGCACTCATAGACGCGTTCGCCTGAGTACTATGTGGCGAGGGCATTGCCGGCCGCCTTTCCGACGATATACGAGGCTTCTGGACGGAGCACGTGATCAAGGCGCTGCTCCGCAGATGCAGCACGTGTGATGCCTGCCGAGATAGCGCGCGTGCCAGAGATGGCGACCGCGCGAGGGCATCAGCTGCTGCTCGAGCGACACCCGCCCCCCCCCCCCCTAATCAAAAGAAGAGGCGTGCAGGACACGGACACAAGGAGAGCAGTGAACAACACGAACGCCGACTAACAACTGATGCACAGCACAGAGGCGAAAAAGAAGGAAGACACACAGCTTATCTGCGCATGCTCGGAATGGTAGCGCCACCTGTCAATCGGTTACACGTGCCGGTCTTCGCGATAGACAACTCCTAAGGCTTTCTATCTCCTCTCTGTTTAAGCTAATCGACGGCTGACTCACGCATGCACTTCCACTAATACTGATATGCCAGGCCGTTTATTGGTTGAGGCCTGGCATATCAGTATTAGTGGAAGTGCATGCGTGAGTCAGCCGTCGATTAGCTTAAACAGAGAGGAGATAGAAAGCCTTAGGAGTTGTCTATCGCGAAGACCGGCACGTGTAACGGATTGACAGGTGGCGCTACCATTCCGAGCATGCGCAGATAAGCTGTGTGTCTTCTTTCTTTTTCGCCTCTGTGCTGTGCATCAGTTGTTAGTCGGCGTTCGTGTTGTTCACTGCTCTCCTTGTGTCCGTGTCCTGCACGCCTCTTCATTTGATTATGGACTGTTACCAACTCGCTCAAATTTCTGTCCTTTTGACCCGCCCCCCGCCCCTCACACACTCGAATATTTTCATGCTCGTTAAAGACGGGCAGGGCGTTTCCTCTCCGCTTCGACGCAGGCCTCCCTAGCGGGGTGATGTTATCGAACACGACCCCCGAGCGACGGAAGGCTAGATTGATTTTATCTCTGCTTCAGCCGCGTTCGTCATCCCCGCTCGCGTGCTTTTACAACCGGGTAGAACGTAGGATGCATCGGGGGCTGCTACAGATTTGGACCTTATACGGCACATGACGGTGACGGCAACAACCCGTCGAGACTGTGTATAGAATTGCGGTCGCAATAAGAAATATTCAGTGGATACAGCTGGGGCGCCCTCTTCCCATGAAGGTGTTGCGTCCCTCAATAGTTCATTTTTTATTCACGGCCATTCACCGATAAGACAGTGCGACAACAAATACGTACGCTATATCGATAATTATTTCCTATTTTGTACGCGAGCGTGTTTGTTTCTTCCAGCTAGCGAACTCCACATAACTTTACGGCCTCTCGTGGTAGCTTTGTGGTTATAAGGTGTTGCGATGCTGAACTCGGGGATAATTATTAATAATAATTTCTTGGGGTTACGCACCTACCAAAAAATGTTGCAGTGGCTTAGCTCGGCTATGCCAGGATATACGTAGCGTTAGCAAAGGTTCAGCTGATTATTCTTAGCTTTCCTGGTTGTCTAGATCGTCTAGGATTAGCTTGATTGTCATGCTTACTGCTGCTCCAGTGACACACACGCAGTATACGTATTATGTGGCACATGTATATTTATTTTTGCTCAACGTCACCAGTTCCAACTGGTGCCGTAGTGCTTATACAGTGGCGAGTCTCTCAGTACCTGAACCCATGGTCCAAGCACATTGCGAGAAACCATGTTCGACAGATAGGTAGTCTTGGCAAACATTCTCCTCTTTATGTTCACCACTATGCACTTATCGTCTGCCAAGCCGCGAGGCAACTGCTTTAGCATCTCGTCCGTGTCTACCGGCACGTTCACCACGGGTCCCTTAATGCCAAACTGACCATTTCTCCAGTTCATTAGACGACGGATCTGAACGAAGGGAATGCGTGGCGAAAGTAAACGTTCGGCCACATCGTTCAGAACCGGTAGACCTGGAGGCATGGCCGGGTAACGATACCCATTGGTAACACTAAAGAGTGGAATCTTCTGCTTAACGAGAAAGTTCTTGCACGTTGTACAAACCCGCGCCACGGTTTCAGCCCACTGCGGCGCCGCCGCTAAACTCAACGTTTCACGCATGGCACTACTCAGCGGCGTCAAGTCTTTCATGTGCCATAGTCTTTCGCACACGTCGCACACATATCCAAACGGACTGTTTACGAAGTCCGTCTGGAAGGTCCGAGTCGCACTGGCGCTTTCGCTGAGTTTCACAGTATATTCAGTCGATCGGCGAGCCTTGACGTCATCGACGGCGTTTTGTTGTTGCTGCAGGGGTGGTCGGGCACGTCGCTCAGGCTCCTGGCGATGCCGCTTTGCTAGACGTTCGTCCCTTTGCTCCAGTGTCTCCGCAGCACGTTTAGCCTTCTGTTCATTCCTCCTACGCTCAACCGCTAATAGCCAGGCAACTACTTCGGAATCCGATGAGTCAAGCTTCTCCGCTCTTCTGCGCTGTTGTGCAGCATTTGGGCTCTCCTTCTCCATGGCTATACCACACTGGAAAACGCCAGTCAGAAGCGCAGCGGCTCCAGCGCAGTGTCAGACGGCGACTGCATAGCGAGCGCGCGCCGAGGCCAGTGCGTCTGCCACGGCTACGACGTCACTGCTCTGGAATGCGCAGACCGGCGGCGGTGAGTCGCGCGCGACGGCGGCGGAGTGCGCGAGAGGTGCCGGCTCCGGTGGCTCCGGTGCGCAAGCTCTGTGACATCACTGATCCTTGCGCATGCGCAGCACGGCTCTTGATGTGCCGCGCGAAACGGGCTTGGCTAGGCCAGTGTAGCTAACGCTACAAAACCACGATATGATCATGAGAAAGGCCATGGTCGAACGCCCTGGAAATTTCAGCCAACTGGGTTTCTTTGGCGTATACTCACATTGTACAGTACACAGCCCTCTATCATTATGGCCTCCATAGGAATGCAGGGGCCGCGGCCGGGATTCGATCCCGCGACCTTGAGATGAGCAGTCAAGTGGCATGATCACTAGGCCAAATTGACTGTTTGCTGATTTCGGAGATTCAAGTTCCCTTCTCGGTGACGGCAGCCGCTTACGGAAGGCAAAAGAAAGGGGGCGGGCGGTGTTGACATGGAAAGATCACCCGAGTGTTGATTGACATTTGAGTAATGACAAAGAACCAGAAGTGGCAAAAATTAACCCGGAGCCCTCCTCTTCGGCGTGCCTCATAATCATGTCGGGGCTTTCGCACGCAAAGCCGCCGTAACCATTAATAATGGTTTCATGTATCTAGCAAGCAGCAAAACGCCAGAAGCAAAAGTATGTGACTCGGACACTACAAAATGCTAATAGGACAATCAACGTTTTTTACTGGCCTACGTCATTTTCATAGGGACGAAAGCTGTTAAAACGAATTTACGCATGTATGAGGAACATGGCAGTGCACCTAAAGTAGTCTAAATTATTTTACATTCAACAGCTACGCAGTATGTGTAATGACATGCTGCTTTCGGTAGAAAAGTGCATGTCTTTTGTTGGGTAGAAAACTGCGGTATCTTTAGTTTTGGCGTGTGACTAGGACATTTTTCAAATGGTAATCGAATAACATTGTTTTGCTCTGAATATTGAATCGAATGTGGTGTATCAAAACTGAGATACGCCTTCCGAGTGACAGTATTTTGACAGTATATGCAGTTGTGCTAATAAGCTATCAATACCCGCTATGGTATCTAGGCGTAGCAGGCTAGTGTCTCGACTTGGGAAGCCCAAGATCCCGTGATCCAATTGCGGCTATGGCGTGAGCACTTCGATGGGAGCGAGATGCAGAAACACCCGTCTACTTGGATGCTGGAGCACGTTAATTACCCCACGTGCTCAGCATTACTCCGGAGCACTTATCTATAGGGCATACCTCGTAATCAAAACCCGTTCTGGCACGTAAAACCGCACCAGCTATTATTAAAGAACTGTTAGCGCGAAATACATTAGTATCCAGAATGCACCAACTCGACTAGTCTGTAGGATCTTACTGTGTTGATAGAATATGACTTAAAAAGACGAACTGAGATACTTGTTAAGGATTCTTAATGTAAAGAACATGCGTGCAAAACAAGTGTCCATGTTTTGCATGCATATTCTTTACATTATGAAATATGGCAGCATACAAAAGCGATAACCGTTATAAAGTGCTGTGATGATGGATTATTAGTGGTTCCACATCATCAGGCCCCTGCAACGCGTGTCACAAAAGCTCATGTTAAGGCAGTGCATTTTTTTCTTCTTTTTTTTTACCCGGTAAAAGCGCGCGGTACAGCAGCCTATGTTTACACGAGTGCCGACAGTGCTCGCAAGCATGTTCTTTGCAAGTGGTTGTCGCGATAACGAATGTTTGCGGCCAGTACACGTATCGCTGGTTGCCATCACGCCCGCGCTTCCTCGTACAGGTTTCGCATATCTCGGCAACTAGCGTAAACGAAGCAAAATGGGGTATTTCTGGCCAGACGACTGCAACGTGCCGATCTTTCCGAATGAGCACGAATATTAAAAAATTTTCAACACCTATCGAATCCGCATACCTAAAATTCGAATGTTCGCACACCACTAGAATTCTTTTTTTTTTTCAAAGGACTTCAGTGGCACATAACTGGGCAGAGCGAAAAGCACACGTACGAGGAAAGGCACACAGCACCCATGCAGCATTTTCGGGCTGCCTCTTACGTGTTCAAGAATGCACTACCTAGACCACATACGAGGGCTACGTCATTTACACGTGGGATTTCCTTAAGTTCGAATGTATTCACGCCTCTGATTCTAGCGTGACGATACGTCCCGTCGCGCCGATAATCGCACTTATCAGGAGCGTCACAAAACGCGCGTCGCAGTTCAGTCGAAGCACCGCAAGGAGCGCCACCACACGCTCGTCGTATAAAAGGCAGATATCGGGGCGGTGCGTCGAAAGGACTCGAACGACCAGCCGATTATGGATGTCAGCAGCACCACGGCGCCTCTCCTGGCAATGTTTGTTCTCTGCTACGTTTGTGCAGCAGGTAATGTCATGGATAAGCCGAGCGCTCCGCACCTTAGTAGATTATTCGCATTCCTTGTTGGTTACTATTCCATGCTGTTACGAAGAGGCTAATAATAGGATGTGTCCCATTACTTATAAAGCGGTTTTCTGGCCTGGTTGGAATTCGGGCATCTCGTGCATAGCCAGCGCTTAACGGAAATAAGACAGAAATGACAACGGATAGATTTTCATTCCTTTCTTTCTTATTTCCGTTAAACGCTCGCACGAGATATTTTGCTTTCACAACTAGCATTTTTTTAACATTGAACGCTCTTCCATTTCACTTCGGAAGACCCAGCGCCTTTGCGATGTATTTCAGTTCATCACGCAGGAACAACTCGTCAAGCGTAAAACAAGCAACATAGTAAACTCAATCCGAATGGCTCCGTATGCCTTGCTGTGCACCTGAAGTCATTGCTGGGGCTGGACAGCTGCGACCGCGCCAGTAACATTCCCTCGAGTTACGGTCATATCTATACTTCTGTTTCAAAGACTATTCCCCGTCTCGACTTTCCTAAATGTTCGCAGAAGCAGCGTCAACAAAGACCGACATCGCGGAAGCCCGGAACTCCGAGAGCGGCCGTACCTTCGGAGCTCTTCTACCACTGTCGCTGACTCTAATGCCTCTGCTGGCGCCGGTCATCAGCAAGGGCGTGTTCATGGTCCTGCTTTCGGGCGTCGTCTACCTGGCACTGTTTGTCGGGTCCTTCTTCTTTCCCGTGCTCGGTGGCCTGATAGGATTGGGACCTGTAGGCCTGCGCTCCTTCGAGAGCGAATTCGATTCCAGCGAGAACAGCATCGACCGCGTGACTCGCGTGGTTCGTCAAGCGATTGAAACCACCGAGGAGTCCGTTACAGGAGGGACGACTGAATGCCGTCGCCGGCTCGTCTGCGAGCTGTCTAAGGCTGTGTCCGATGGCGTGCCCACCGTCGAAATGTTTGACAACTACTTCAGGTGACCGTTTTCATTTTCGTGCTTGCGGTTGCGTTATCGAAGCTTTCTTTGCTCACCGCGGTCCCGTCTTTTCTCGAACTTCGAATTTAACGCTTCAGCTGCTCATTCATGAAGGTCAAGGCAACGCAGGCTTTTATGGCGCAGTACTAGGGCCCATTCAGCTGAGTCCGATAAGTGAAAGCAACAATCAGATAAGTGAAATAAGCACAACACTGCGCGTCGGTTTGTTGATATATCTTGCTGCAGAGTTTTCAGTGCACAATTGCACCCTTAGTGCTCGCTAATATGGGATGCGAATGAAGACTGGGCGTGCTTGTCGCTTTCTCATTCGCTTGTGCCTCTTTCCAGGAATCTAACGGAAGACGCAGATTCCTACGCCAGCGCCTGGGCAAGCGGCTGGTTGCAGCGCGACTGTGCCCGCTTCTACAAGGACTGCGATCGCGCTTCCATGGACAGCTTGTCCGCTATCATCACCGTGCTTGGTGGGCCCGACGGCTACTTTGGCTCCATACTGAGCAGGTTCACGAACAACACAGCGCCTCCCACTGAGACACCCACCACAGCCTCGTGGTTGGCCACGACGCTGCGCACAATGCAGACAACCACAACACCGCCTCCGCTTTTTCAGCGGACGGAACAACCTTCGTGGACGACCGTCGTACAGAGCCTTGTCACTCTTGCGGCCACAGAACCTTTCCAGCGATATGTCTCCTCCCAAACGACCTCCGCCCCGGAGTCGACAAGGACACGGTCTTCTCGCTGAAAGTAGCTGCCACGTGTACACCACGTACCGCCCACAACTTTCCCGGTGACATTCATATCTGGACTCGCTGACTCATCTAGTCTTTTACACTTGTTATCAATAAAGGTTATTTTATCCCGTTAGAGTTTCGTAGTGTTCAGTTAATCCGCATGCACGAACCGGTGGCGCTGCTGTTTGCGTCATTGTCTCTCTTCTCAACCATGTCCAACGCGCAAGCTTTTCATGTGTTCCCGCTTTTGCAGCATGCGGCTAATGGAAGCTTCATCTGGCTACGAACGCATGCGCACTGTATAATAAATTCAACAGGAGGACTTGTTCTTGGCCTGGTTGGTGGTTGGCGCGGATACACAGAGCAGACACAGGAACCATACAAGTACAGGAGCCAACCATGTTCGAGTTCAAATAATGGCTATTTCAATCAGAATACAACTCGTAAGGCCAGCGCACAAATGTTAATCTCCTTAACTAAGGCACGGAAAAACAATGCGTTGAATTTCGCGTTCTTGCACTTCCAGCGTATTCAATATACGTAAACAACTGGCGTTTGTGATGTTCTTTGCTTTTATATCCATTTCTTCCTCCTCGCTCGAAACGTACTGAACATTTGATCTGAAACGCTCGCAATGTCCTAAAACGTCTGATTGATTTCTGGGGTTTCGCGTGCCGAAACCACAATATGGTTAGTAGACGCCGTAGTGGGGGGTGCTCCGGAAATTTAAACCACCTTGGGTTCGTCCACGTGCATTAACGTCGCACAATACACGGGCCTCGATATTTAGCCTCCATCAAATGAAACGTTTCGCGATGTCAGTGGACGTTAAAGAACCCCAGGTGGCCGAAATTTTGAGTCTACTACGCCGTCGCTCAACACCATATTGTGCTTCTGGGGCATAAAACCCTAAATATTTTATAATGAAAGTTTGAATTCAACCTATATAGTCCGGGTACCTAGAAGATAGAGGTTTTTGATAGCCATGCTAGCAAGCGCTGTCGATGTGAACGTCAATTATTTGGTCAAAGTCGCCAAACAGTATTTTACCACTGAGGCTATGTCGATTGCTTATGGAACATCTCTTCTGCAGGAAAACGGGTGCTGTTTTAGTATGCCTAAGCACTGCGCCACTCCCTCAACATCTTTTACGCTGCCCTTTGCTTGTCGTGAGTATACGCGAATTATACTGTACTATATGAGCGAGTGGCGGAATCGCACGCATATTCCTTTAGGCTTCTAGTTGCTTTTTCCACCCTCGTTCAGTATTCCTACGCCACCGCACTAGAGAAGCCCCGTACACTCGCTTAGACAGAACTGTTTTTCGGCATGCGTCAGATATAGGCGCGACTGTAGTTTCCAGCAGGGCAGTCGAGGAAAACGAATGGCACCGCGGTGGTCTAGTGGTTATGCCACTCGGCTGCTGATCCGAAGGTCGCAGGATCGAATTCTAGCCGTGGCGGTTTCATTTCGATGAAGGCAAAAGGCCTTGCACTGTGCGATTTCAGTGGACGTTAAAGAACCCACATTGTCGAAATAACCGGTGCCCTCCACTACGGCGTCTGTTGTAATAATATCGTGGTCTTGGGGCGTAAAACCAAAAACGAGTTAAAAAGCACAGGCATGGACCACCGGCTTTCGAAAGACGAAGTTTGCGTGTCTGCTTCTGTGGTCTTTTAAATCAATACAGATCGCGGTTCTGCATTGTCGCATCGTTACCCTGTTTTTGGTTGTTTTTTTTTCTTATCACGTTTGGACATTTTCATGGGCCGAAAAAACAGATAGAAAGTAGCTGTAGTTGTTATGCAGCGCTCAGAAATTTTCGGTGGTGTCGTTACACCCAGCTCCTCCCGCATCGCTCTCGCTACACTTCTGCCAATGCTTACACAGGCCCATCCTCTGCCATATCACTCGTCTAACCGGGCCCTGCTCGCTGGTCACCACGGGAGGTCACGTACTAAATGTGCTTGAGATATGCGAGCCTTCTTCCTGTACGCGTGAATGTTTATTTCATTAAACAAGCCACTCGACTTTCCAACTTGATGTCGTAGGCTCGAAACCCACCACTGCCAGAGTTCTTTCTTTAGCCCCCATTCGTGAGGCGCATTCGAATACGTTTTGCGGACAGATGGACCCATCGAGTTTTCATGGTTGAGTCACGTAACGCCTCTCTCAAATAAGCTGTGATTGCCACCGCCAAAATAGGTCCATTTGCCCCGCCGCTAAATCGAGGCTTCTCTTCACATGTCTGCGACTGACACGGCGCGAAGAGTTGCTTGTGGCCGTTGTTCGTGGCATATTTGTCACGTAACATATTTCCAAATTTGAAGAAAACATCTTCGCAATAAAAAAAAAACGCGTTAACTTCTTTCGACAGTAACGAATAGGACATGCGTTTTGTCATTTAAAAATTCAGCAAATCAAGCAGATTGGGGTAATCAACGTCGCGCAACGCACTTAGCGAGGAAGTTGCCCTAAGGCTCGAGCAGGGCCGCACAAAAGCATGCCGAGTAATAGTAACATACCTCGGCGAACTCACTCGAGTCCACTCACTCAGGCTCACTCAGACTCACAGATACTTGTGAATTTGAGTGCACCCAACTCGGCCAGCTATTCGTGAGCCTGAGCTCGAGTGAGTTTGTCTGGGCAAATTTCCAGTGAGTCTCAGTGAGCCTGGTTCAGCGGGATATTCGTCTGTCCGAGTGAACTCACTGGAACTAGATATTCAATATTGTAAGGCAGGAGCACAGCTGTTGTCTCGAAGCCTTTATTTGGCCGAGCCTCGCGCAGAACAAAGATGGCGCTCACCGTGATGATGACTATGTGCGGGTGAACAAGATGAAGAATGAATATTTTGCTCAGATGAATTCCCCATCGCGCGGAACCGGCCAACCAGGCCGCGGTCTATGGCGGTGAGGTAAGTCGCATAAGATGTTTCAAACGGGACACATGCACAACCTCTGTACCACGGAAGCGGCCGTCGGAAGGCACGACAGTGGAAGTGACACGATAGTTCACCGGTGAAGTTTTCTCGAACACATTGTAAGGTCCGATAAAACGTGACTGAAACTTTCCAAGTAGACGGGGAACTCGTGTTGGGGTCCACAACAACAATTCGTCTCTGGGGTGGAACAAAACAACCCGGTGAAATGCGTCGTAGCGAGCCTCGCGTTCCTTTTGACTTGTCTCGTTGTTGAAGCAGGCACGACGGCGACACGTAGCCAGGCGAGACAAAAACTGCTTGCTTAGCGATGGCGACGAGTTCACGGGAACATCTAAAAAGGAGGCGCCGTGGAAAGATGCTGGCTGCTGGCCGTAAACCAGGAAGAAGGACGAGTAAGCAGCATTGCGTTGGACAGCAGTATTATATGCAAACGTTAAGAATGGCAGTACTGAGTCCCAGCTGGTGTGATCAGCGTTGATGTAGATCATATCGGAGAGGGTACGGTAAAAGCATTCTGTGAGGCCGTTAGTGTGAGGATGATAGCTGGAATTCGTCTTATGGACAGTGTTACAAGAAAGGAGGACGTCCTCAAGCAGTTTCAACAGGAAAACCTTGCCGCGGTCACTCAAGAGCCCGCGCGGAGTGTCATGACGCAAGAAGATAGCTTCCAATAAGAAATTAGCGATCTCTTCCGCGGATCCAGAAAGTAGCTCCGCTGTTTCGGCGTACCTTGTCAAGTGGTCTATGGCAGTGTCTATCCATCTCTCCGCCAGCTGATGTTGGCAGCGGCCTGTAAAGGTCGATCCCAATCACTGCCAATGGAGTGTCGGGAAATGGAAGAGGTTGCAGCAGTCCAGCCGGTGGTAAAGTAGGTCGTTTGCGGCGCTGACAGAGCGAACAAGAAGCGATGCATTTTGCGACGGAAGTGGCAAGGCCAGGCAGAACGAGTGGGGATGCGGTCGTGAGTTTTATGAAAGGCGAGATGACCAGCCGTCGGATCGCAGTGAAATGTCTCCAATATCTGTGCACTGAGTGACCAAGGGGTGACCGGAACCCAACGCTGTCCTTTGGGTTGGAAGGTGTGACGGCACAGGATTGAGTTTGCTACCTTGAAATTCCTTAACTGCCAAAAGGTCCCAGCATTAGGAGCACGAGAGGAGCCATGAAGGCATTCCATACACTCTAAAAACAAAAGAGTGCTGGGCACTCACTTTAGGGGAGTACTTTCCTGTCCCAATTTTAACTCCCTTTTTCAGAGTAGATCAACCCCACTCAACCAGAGTAGAACTCCCCTGAGGCATTACCTTAGCACTCCACCTGACGAGGTACCGGTACTCTCGCCGAAACAGAGTAGTAGTAGGACGCCTCCGAAGGGGATTCCAACACTTTTGAAGGGAGCTTTACTACCCCACCAAATGGGGTGCTAGTACTCCCAAAGGGCCGAAAAAAAGAGCAGACACCGCGTTTTTCGACCATGCTACCATCAGCAGACATTTAATTACATCAGACTGAACATAGAACATGCAAATTGACATGACACAACGCACATAGACACTAACCACACAACCATAGCAAGGCACACAACCCACTGCACACTCCTGACATACAGACTTACACTGAAGTCCGGTATATATAACCCTTACACTTGGCCTGCTACACACTAAACAAAAATAACCAGGAACGGGAGTAAACAGCTTGTCCTCTAGCGCACTACCTTTTCTGGGTTTTTTTTTACTACGTCACAGTCAAGGTAAAAATTTACTCTCACGCTAACCGAGTTTTTGAACGTAGAAACGGCAGTAATTATCTACCCCCCTGGAGGTTTTCAGCGAGTATACGCGGAGTAATTTTTTACTGCCTAAACAATGTTTTCTCGGCTTTTTTCAGAGTTATTTTTAAAGCTCATTCGAGGTTTTACTGTGGCTGGGTAAACACTAGGCTTACGCAAAATGCAGACATCACTCAATTTATTGAGCAGTAAACGAGGACTCACCCTTCGAACTTATAACATTGGAAGCACGTTTTCACTCGTTGAGAGCGCAACAAACACAGGCGCAAGCGCGGGAGCAGAGATACTCAAAAGTGCGTTTTCACTTGGCCGCCGTCCACCAAGACCGGCGCTAGTCCTAGCGCCAGCATCGCTCGAACTCAGCACAAAACCAAGCCACACTGTAGCACTCGGGGTAGTTCGCCGTGTCGTTGTCGTACTGGTTGACGATGCGGTCAGTCAGGAATGTTTGCGACCGTAGCTCCCGTGCTTTCCCAGAACTCGGCGGTGCCTTCGAAACGACGGTCAGTAGGCATAGCTGCCGGAGATGTCACGGTATCACGTTCTAATGGACGAACGCCGGCGTACGCGTGCGCCGACACGCATACGCGCCGATCACACTCACGCCGTTCACACTCACGCCCCGAGACGTCGCGTCCCTTCTTCCGCCACCGACGCTTTTGACGAACAGTTGCTTGCAAACGCGCACCATGTGGCTAGGCCTAAATAGTCATTCGAGGGCTATCACGGCCTCCGCCCCTGCGCCACGGCAGTTTGGAGTTTTTTACCACGTGACGTGGTACGTAGTTTTTGATCACGTGGCTTTAAACTCTTGAGTGGGGTTTTTTTATCACGTGACACAAAACCCCCTACGTAGTAAAACAGGGAAATTACGTCCTTTTACTACCTTTCTAACAGGCGGTAGTAAAACTATGTCATGTGCTCCTTTTATCTCAACAAGACGTAGTAATTTTGAAAACAAGGGAGTTTTTAAGGCTCATGAGCCGCAAAAACCCAAATATCGGGCAACTTTTGCTTACAGTGTATGTAGCGCCAGTGGTAAAATAGTGTTCTGCGTAATTAAGCAAAAAGTATGCATAGAACAGGTGCGTATTTAGGGTTGGCTCATAGGTAGCTGTTCGGCACACAGATCTGTTAATCTAAAAGCGCGGAATATACAGTGTCGTTTGGATTAGCGCATTCCAATCATCAGCTCGCATTCTGTTTTACACGCCAAACGCGCGTTCGCACTGCTGGTTCGCGAAGATGTAAAATGCACCTGAGCAAGCACATACGAACACAATAGCGGCTGATTTTCATCAATGCCAGCGAAGAAAAGCAACATCCGGGTGCTCTGCTACCACCCGCTTCATTCCGACGGCGTCCCCTTTCGAGTCCGTCGAGCACGTCTGTACGGCGAACAACCGCTGGCGATCACAAAATACGTACTCCTCGTCCCTCGTGGATCCGCGCACAAATGAAGTATAGGTCTCTGTCATCAGGAGTGTCTATGGCACTACGATGTACTAGGGTACTACGATGTACTTACCAGACTTGCGAACGGGACGGATCGCAGTCGCGGCACTTTCACCGCCGACGCGCTCATGGCCGTCATACGGCTCGATGCCGAAGGCGTAGCGAAGCCTTTTTCTTTACGAGTATAAACTATATCCAGCGAGCCTTCGGAAGCCAGCCGTCGACGATCACAACAGCTCACTGTGTCGCTGAAAGTGCATTCTTCTTTTAGCGCATGTAAGCGAAGAATCCGAGGCGTGCAGCCTGGCAGGTTTCACTAGCACGTGTACGGCCGTTCGATTGGGGAAAAACACAGGAGAGGCAGCGCGCTATGGCTCCCGTCGACTGAGGCTCGTAGTAGAGGGGCGCACCGTTCGTTAAACGTAGACTGCACGCGTTTGTACGCGAATGCTTGTAGGCTTGTACGTGGAAGTCGTAGGATGTCGCTGCTAGTTGCATCGAAAAGCACATCCCAAAGCGGCTGTATTCTTCAGTCGTCCGCTCCCATCCCAGCCGCCAGGTTTGTAGCTGCGAATGCTAGCATCACATGTGTGGAGGAGGAGTGAAATTGCGTTTTACTCTCTTATGCCGCAAGAGTACACGGCCATTTCACTCTCTCAGCTGAAGGTACATTAGAAAGGCCGCATCACTCTCTCGTTTCTTGAAGAGTGAGCAGTATATTTCACTCCATCCACCGTTTTGCTAGAGCAGAACGATGCCCTCAAGAGTAGCTCGGCCGTTTCACTGCTGCGACACTGCAGTTTTTATAGTGTAATTGAGTGGCAGTAAGCGTCGTTGCATTGGTGTGTCGCGAACGTGTCGAGTAGAATGAAGGGCGCTCATCGAGCGCGGCGAGTGAAAGGACTGCGGACGATTCGTTCGCAGGCTTGGTCACAGTGCGTGGTAGGCAGGGAACGTCGGAAGGTGACGGTAGCGGGCAACGACTGAGGGCATCCGCATCATTATGTTTCTTGCCGGATGTGTACCTGACGTCGAAGTCATATTCTTGAAGACGTAGTATCCAGCGACCTAGACGTCCGGATGGATTCTTTAACGTCGACAGCCAGCACAAAGCATGGTTGTCGGTGACGACCGTGAAGCGGCGGCCGTGGAGATAAGGTCGAAATTTCTGTATGGCCCAAACAACGGCAAGACATTCCTGTTCGATTATCGTATAGTTTTTTTCTGCGGAAGTCAGTGTCCGACTTGCGTATACGACCGCACGTTCTTCAGAAAGTCTCTCTCGCTGTAACAGAACCGCGCCGATTTCATGGCCACTGGCATCAGTATGGAGTAGAGTGGGTGCGGTGTTGTCAAAATGACAAAGTACAGGTTCCGACTTGAGGGCACGCTTCAAAGTGTCAAAAGCCGTTTGGCAGCCACCGGACCATACATACGGAGTTCCCGAAGAGAGGAGATGGTGAAGCGGAGCCGCAATCGTAGCGAAGTCTCGGATGAAGCGGCGGAAGTACTATGAATGTTTTGCTCACAATATTCATGAGTCTGAGTTCGAATGAGCCGGGCTGAGGTGTGAATGTCTGTAAATCTGAGTACGAGTGAGCCCCGCTTTGCTGAGTATACAAGTGAGCTCTACGCATTATATCTCAATGAGTATTAGCTATTTTATTTGGCCGCTTTACCTCCAACAGAGCCCCGTTGGAGTTTTCCATACTGAGCAAATTACTCGACGATTTAGTGAAATCCAATGGATGTCACTGCAAAGCTGTAATTTATACTTCATGAAATCAGATGGACGTATTAGACAAATGCAGTGAGCCCTGATTTTCATTTCTCGCGTTTGTCAAGCTGACATACAAACACTTGCCACAAAGGAAGAACCGATGACTCTCACTTAGATATCTTCATCAAGCACTGGTATGCTAAAAAACCATGCTGCATTTAGCTGTCCACCAAGGTACAAAATGCGGTAAACATATACTTTCAACCTTTTTATTGAGATCTGTGGTACAAGCGATTCAAGTGATATTCCACGCAACTTAAAGCTGCAGGAAAGGAAGAGCATTCATTAGCTGTTGTTTCTTTTGTGTTTATCTGTTTTTTTTTTCTTAGCGATATTTGCGAATGGTTGCTGCATTGCAGGCGAAGGGAAGTTGGAGTCGGTTATCGTTTATAAACGCAGCTGCACCCCTGCCTCAAACGCACATATTCAATGATGACGAGACACGTATCAACATATTTGCACAGCGCAAGACTACGAGTAGTTACGACGTAACTACAGAAGAAGAGACAAGGACAGAAAGAGCGCTGACTTCAACTGAATTTTTATTAGCGAAAACGCTGGAAATATATACTCGTGACAGAACATCACCGCGCAATCGCGCAACCTATTGCATCACAGCTAGACAATCGTCATCTGATGATATGGTACAACACCACGCCTCAGCCCAAATTCACAATCTATTGTGTCAAAGCCAGAAACTCGATTTCTTTTTTAGTCAGAGCAAGCGAAGGCATGCTGATACATCTATCACCCAGCAATTGCATTTGATTGGCCTCAATAATCTCCCGTGTTAGCTGCTGACGGTGTTTGGCTACAATAGTGCACTTTTCGAATTCCGGTCTGCAACCACAATCTCTACAATGGATACCCAAATGGCCTTGAACAGCTGAGTATACATGGTAATGATGCTCCTTTAAACGCTCATTCAGGCACCGGCCCGTTTGCCCAACATACATCTTGCCACATGACAACGGGAGCAAATAAACGACAGCTATCACACATGCTACGAATCGCCTTTTATGTTTGATTGTGCAGCAGCTCCTTCGTGCGGACTGCGCATTCACCGTTTGCAGAGCGCTGAAAGCTTTTCTGGGGCAGAAAAAACAACCTTCACATCTATCTACCTTATCACCTATCTTTTTCAAATTGTGAGAAATCCTATGTAGATAGGGAATCACAGCCACGCGCTTTGAGCTACTAGCCACGCAGTTCACTGGTGCTTCTCTTCCCTGTTTAATTGTCCTAAGCAACTTTTCTGCCACCGGAACCAGCACATGATCGGGGAAACCAGCGTTGATCAGACGGGAAACCTGCTCGACGAAGCTGCTGATTAACGAGTGGCCGCAAGACTTTCGGAGGGCATTTCTTAAACAATGATTAGCAATTCCTCTCTTTACGACCTTCGAATGAGCCGACAAGTACGGTAGAAGAGGTTTGCTTCCTCTAGGCTCATATTTCCAGCAAAGGTGTTCACGTGAGATGTTTAATCTCAAATCTAAAAACCTTAACGAAGCATCCTGCGGAAGCTCATGCGTCAGAATAAGAGGTGCCATGCACTCATCGAAAAGACGTAATATGTTTGAAACGGCAGCTTCGAAGCCCCGATCATCGCAGTTGAAAAGCACAAGAAAATCGTCAACAAAACGAAACGCTTTTACGACAGCCGTTCTGTCGAGGCGGCTAGCCAAGAGTCGGTCATGGTGAGCGAGAATAATGTCACTTAAAACAGGTGCTATGCTGAACCGATGCACACTCCTCTTTTTTGAATAAAAGTGCCTTCATTCCATGATACAAAAGTTGTCTTTAAGTAAAAGCCAACGAGCTCAAGAAAGCCACTGACTGTTATGGCCGCCGCATTCTGGAACGCAACTGAACCGAAGTTGTCAATGCAGTCCTCAACGCACCGTAGTAGCATGTCATGTGGTAAAGAGTAGTAAAGATCCTTGATGTCAACAGAGCAGGCACTTAAGCCATTGTTGTTACGTGAAAGAAATGAAATGATGTCATTAGAATCTTTCACCAGAAAAGGGTCGTCGATGGTCAGCAAGTTTAGCTTATCTTGTAAAAACAAGGCCACTTCCTTCTGCCACGTCCCATTTTCCGAAACAATGACTCGAGGCGGCCAGTCTACTTTGTGAGTCTTGACCGTGAAGAATAAATCCAAGCTAAGCTTCTTGCTTTTGTCAATGGATCTTGCTAGCCTACTTATTTCCAGTGCGTTGCACAACTTCTTGGCTTCAGTCTTTACTTTTGTCAGCGTTACGTCGCTTCGGCACTCGAACACGGTACTTATAGCATTGCTGGCTTTTGAGCGGAGCACTTCATTCGGCAACACAGCAAAGCCCCCATTCTTATCCGCGGTCAACAAGGCTAGTGAATGCTCTTTGAAGAACGTGACAACACGGTGAAAAGGCAGGCTATGGGGGTCTGGGGTAGACTGCGACAGTACCTGAATGCCTTCAGCTACACACCTATCTGTTTCGGCCTCGGGAGCCCGTTTGGCTACTTGCCTTACAAGGGTCAGCATTTCCGGAGGTGCCAGCTGAGGTTGTGTGGCAAACTTGGGACCCAAGCTTAACACACGCTGTACGCAGTCCGGGATGGGCACCTCGCACGCAGTGTGGATTGGGTTGCTCGGTGAGGGTTTCTTCCAGGGAGTGATGGCCCGAAGGTGTGCCAGCATATGTTGCCAGATGAACTCGATCATTCTGCCAGTGGAGACGCAAAACTCCAGCCACTTTTTCTTGGCCCTTCGAGGGCTGTCGGTGCTGTTCACTTGAAAGAACATCATGTCCCGAAGCTGGCGCGCTCGACGTTTCCATTCCGAGCGAAGAATTTTGCAAATTCGAATGGCATGTCCCGTCGAAGGGGTGAGGCCTCCGAACAACAGCTTGACTGCAGGCGGTAGGAACTTGAGGCGTATGCAATAAGACTTTTGTTGCGTACTTCAGTGCGTGTCATCGCGATGCAAAAACAGCAACACGTCGTTTCATCGGTTCCCCAAAGAAGCAGACGACGCTTCGCGCAGGGCAACATGGATTAGGAACTTCCGCATCGGCAAGAAAGTGACGGGAACTATGCTAGTTTGTTCCAGCCACTTCACTCGCGACGATTTTTTCCTCCCGTTGAGTACACAGACGGTGTTTCTGTGTGCGCGCGTTTATTATCATGCGCGCTTTTCGAAGAGCCGGAGTGTAGTTTAGGCAAGCGCATGAACAAATTAGCGACGTTGTTTATACGCGTATATCTAGTAACGTTTTCTGAAAGTGTCAATGCTCAACTCGAACCGCGGTAATCTTATTGCCGACGTACTTTTGTCCGCATGAATTGTAGTAGGTAGATATAAAGCGAGCGCTTGCCCCGCTTGCCTTCGTTCGCCGCCTTCTTCCCACGCGCGCTGCGCCTCGTAGTTTGTTTGGTGGTTGTGGAAGTAATCTGTGTTCGCTTCACGTAGCGCGTTTGCATTTCGAGTTCATCTAGTGGCAATTCAGGATTTATAGCGCTCGTTCCAACTTTTGAGCCCTCGACTTGTTCACGGCGCCTCTAAGTTTGTTTTCCAGCGCTGCGCGTAGAACTGTACTCTTTTAACACGTTTAAAGTGACGCATTTGTACTCAAACCAGTTGTATCAAAATCAGTTGCATGCATTTTTCGGAGAAGCCTGCTACGCATGAACACCTGCCTTCTTCAACTTCAGGCTCGCTGGAAAGGCTCTTTATCCTTAAAATATTCTGATGCTGGTCTCCGAACAAGTGCGACGTTGGGCAGTGATGCTTGCTGGGCGGTGATGGAAGGCGTTGCCACTGGAGTTGGGGCTACGGGAGGAGGCTTATCTTGGGGGGGGCAGGTGGTCCTTCTAGCTGCAGACTGGAGGAAGTGGCAGTCACGTTGCTTGAAAGCTTCAGCTTCTCCAGAGGTCGTCTATACACCTGCCTTCCCTTGGAGATGCTGGACGGCTTGGAAACGTGCACCTTGCCGTCCTTGTACCGTTTGCCGATGTTGTGTCTCTTCTTGTGGCACGAAGTTCCGGACATCGTTCTGCTCTTTCCGCACACTGCTGATGTCGACCGCTTACCGTTCCGAAAGTGAGATCTTGAGCTGTACTTCGACGAGCCAGACGATGTGTGTGGTCGCTTCTCGCCGTCCTTCTTGAGCTTAGCAGACACAGCAGCGAAAGTCGGTTCCGGACTTTGCGAGCACTGCGCGGAGCAAGTGCAGAAATGAGCCTGACGTGGCAAAGGCGCAGGTGGTGGTGCCGTGGTGGACGCCCTTGCGTCAGACATTGTAGGCCTGCTCCAAGCGGCAAAACGCCAAAGTGGGCTCGGCGCCGTGATTTCGGTGGCTGCAAGGGTCCCTGAAAAACTTATATGACTAACCTACTCTCATATCGCTTTACTACGTTTTCGTTCATTCTCATCTTAACTACAACATCGAATCATGGGGTAATACGTACAACAGTCACCTGACATCATTGCAGGCCATTGAAAACCGAGCCGTTCGTCTATAACGCTGTCATCTCGATGTGTTAACGCGAACCAGTTATTACATTCTCATGATATTTTAAGTGTCTCGGATCTTAATGAATGTAATCTCGTCATTATCGTTTATAGGGCACTGCGCAATAATCTTCCTGTATCCATAACACGGAAGGCATCCTTGGTAATCACCAATAACGCTAAATTTGCTAGAAACAATAATTTCATTCTACCTATCGTTCGCACGAATTACGGCAAGCAATCATTACATTTTACAGCACTTGCTTTTTGGAATTCACTGCCATCTCCATGAAAACTACTAAACGCTCATAGGTTCTGATCCGAACTCAAGCGCTTTGTGCTAAATTTGTCTTATTGCAGTTCTTTATTGCTCTAGGTGTGCCTTTTTCCCTTTTTTCCGTTCGTTACATTTTACCCTATCCTGATGTCCTCTCGTGTCTTTGAATCTTTTTTTCAATGATTTACCTTATTTGCCTATTGGAGTTTGTTTCTTTGACTTTTATTATCTCGTATACTGCATTACTGTTTATCCCGTTTTGTCTCCCACCCATCCGTGTTACTTTCATTGACTAAACTAGAAGAGAAGCTCAGGTAAGATGGATGCTTGAATCGATGAACAAATCGCAAAATACGCTTTAGAACAGGGAATGTCGCAGGAGCCAACGTTTCGACGAGCGGACATGTCTTCGTTGCCTCCTTGACGAAGACAAGTCCGCTTGTCGAAACGTTGGCTCCCGCGACATTCCCTGTTCTAAATCGTACTTTTCATTCAGGTACATTCCTTCACTTGTTCCATGCTTTTTTATAACGCTGTTTTCGCGTTAGTTTCTCGCTTGCATCACATTGACTATCACCAATATTAAGTCCACATATTGCCATTTTAATTTTATTATTCACCATGTTAGCACGCACAGGAGGTCCCACTTCAGTTTGTAACTGCGGGACCTCCTTCTGTATATATTTACCATCTATTTTCTTCTTCCTTTAAGGTCAAATAAAGATGAGCCAGGATGACCGGCTCCTTCTCTCGCCGGTCGACAAGGCGCAAAGCGCGAAGTGAGCGGAGCTGCCAATGTCGCAAAGGCCGTAAGGCGGCGACATTGGTAGCTCCGCTCGCTTCACAGAGAAGCAACGGTGCGGTGCGACAGCGCCTTTGATGTCCCGTTCGAAAACCTGCCCCAACGTCGGCTGCGGACAGCCGTTACTGCTACAATTAAAAGAAATATTTTTGCGTGACAGTTACAATTACTGGAAGGCGAACAGCGCTAGAACGCACTTGAAGGTGAGCCATGACGCCAAGCGTGAAGCGATTATGTTTAGCGAGTTGTCCACGCGTTGCTCTGGATATTCGGCGCTAACGAAATATCGGCCACAAAATGTATAACACTGCACCCCTTCTCTCATAATTTTGTTTACATGGTTCGTTTTATGCTGACTGTAACTGTGTTGCACAATGATTAGGATTGTGTGAAATTCACTGGATTTGATAGGCCGATTGTTCCCATCTTCAATATATCGCCCTTACTATCACACAGAAAGAAAATACGATAGTGTTTCTTTGCGCTGTGTCAGCGGAAATAAACTTCAGCACAAGCGTATCTGTTGTTTCCATGTTGATGACAGTGTATTTTTTTTCACTATTCTCGTTACCCGGTGAGGTTCTAGCAGGAATGACCTAGGCCTAAGGAAACCCGATGTCTGAGTTCGAGTGAGCTCAGCTGAGTAGAATTCTAGTGAGCCCAAAGGAGGAAATAGGAAATAGTTTAAAAGGCATGAGGGAGAACTTAGAGAGGGGGGAGGAAAAGTTCTTAAATTTTTTTACGAGCCTGGTGGCGCACATGTCACCGCCACGTTACAAAGAGGACGCTCATAGCATCCATCCATCCATCCATCCATCCGCAGGCGCATCGTCCTCCCCCTCGTCTCCTTGTCTCATCTCCTCTCCGAACAGCGCGCGTTGACTATGGAAACGCTCTTGCTTCGATTAACGCTTTACCAGCTCGCAAGGAACGAGAACGCGCCCTCGCCCGCGAGAGACAATGCTGACGCAGGCAGCGTCTGCTAGCGTCAAACCGATGCAAACGCGACACCTAGTCCGTGGCCTCCGCGATCGGCTGCGGCGGCGCGGCCTTGATCCGGCCATCCCATTCGGATGGTGAGGGTGTAATTAGAGTGCCTAGAGTAATTGCGGAAAGGTGCATCGCCGCTCTTCTCGCCGCACTGTGGCGCGCGTAACACAAGGCTCGTATGGCTCGTTTTCCACGGCGCGGGTGAGAGCTGCAGACGGAAAGTAGACTATCACAGGCAAAGCAAAGTAGGAAATTACTGAACAACAATGCCAACGTCAGGCAGAGAATGTTACTGGCGTAATTAGGCATCTGTGAAAATGTTATGCAGTCTTGCCCAGCTAGCACACAAGACCAAAAAGACGTCTTATTGGGGGATTAACGTCTTGGTTCGCGTGGCTGACGTCTCAAAGACGTCAGCCACGCGAACTAAGCGGGAGCGACATCAGAGGGACAATGAATCCGTCTTCGAAACGTCCTACGCAAGACGGTAAGCAGACATGGGAGAATACCGCCCCCCCCCCTCCCTCCCCACCGGAGATAAAAACGCAGGGCATGGCTCAAAGCGTCAGCGGGCGTCTGCGCAATGCACGGGGCGCCGAGATGTCGCCAGCTGCAATGGGGCCGGGAGGGAGGCGCCAGAATGTCCGGCTCCTTCTCGCCGGTCGGCGGGGGGATGAGGCGAGAGGGCGCAGGCTGGCGCAAACACGCGGAGACGCGAAGCAAAGGCAAGCTCGTTTTCCGTGGTTGGAGGTGGAGTCAGTGTAGTCAAGTTGTTGGCGGCCGGCTCATCCTTCGTTTCTGGCGAAAATTCCGTTACCGTGCTGCAACTGCTGCGTGTGTTTGTGTGGTGGCATTATGGTCTTTCTACTTTCCTCCTTACGTTAACCCTGGTTCAATCCCGGCGCTTCTGTGACAGGATCCCGTAACACCAATAACTACGTCTCGCCGAAAATAAATGTAAGTACCACATTTGAATGGCTTATCATGATGCCTGTGAGATCACTCATGTGTTCCGCGGATAGGGCAAATCGGTCTGTGACAGATACAAGGAGGATTAATGCTATGTAAGCTCTAAGATAGTTGACGCATTAAACGCAAAGCAACGCAACTGTTGTTTTATTATTCAGATCACCGTGTATGAATGCATTCTGAAACTTTCTTAGGTCTATGTGCGTGTTCAGCCTGATTAGTGAGTAAGGAGTGCATTGGATTCGTTCCCACCATCCTGTAATTTGGTCGTTACGGGTAGCGAGTGCAGCGCCTGTACAACAATGTGGGATAGTAGTAATTTACTCGTGTCTTACACAGACGAATACATGCAAGTGATATCACGCGTTGTAGGGCAACCGTTGCTGCGCGTTCTTTCACTGTGGCATTGCAGTCGTGAGATTTCAGTTCAGGGCTGCGAAATTTACGTGCATGTGATGTGGATGTGAAAATCGCGCACTGTTTCTTGTGGCATGCCAGCAGAACTGCCGCAGGCAATCATGACGTCTTATGGTGGTGGAATGACTTCTCGCAGCTCAGCATTCGTATGAGCATGAGTGTCGTTGTGCTCGTTCTCGGTCATATTTAAACTTTGTCAGAGGCATGTGACTCGTTTGCGAATGTTCGTTATTATTATTTCTCATTGTCCACGCTGTTGCGGTTTTCTGCATTTTGGGGTTCGTCATTCTTGCAGACCGCAAATACCAAAACAATTACACGACCTGTTATCTGGTTCCACAGTATTGTTACAGGGACGCTGTTGTGCAGAGTAGATTTTTGGTATGCCATAAGCTCTCCAACTTAATGAGCAAACATACAATGAATTGTCTGTTTGCTCATTAAGTTGTTTTTAACAAATAAAGAACGAGCCCTTGACCCCTTCCCTTTCGTTATAAGCTGTCCAGTGTTTCACGTGGTACGGACTGGGGAGTGAAGACTTGAACCAGGTTGCTGGGCAGATAGCGCAGGACAGAGATGATAAGGGGACGAACAACGAACTAAATTAATACGTCGGGCTATGGGTGAGCGGCGTGTTACGACGACCTATATATGAACGTCTGGGCGTATTTTGTTTATTTTTATTATATATTACGGGCGCCGCCAGCTTGTCCGGTGCCGGGATCTAGCGGTGCATGCCTATACCTATATCGTCAAATCAAAGCCACGGTGCCATTCAACAGTTTTCTGCGGAACGTTTGACATTTTCCTCCTACCCCGCGGCATATTCGCTATCCCAAATCAGCCATATTTCGTTGCATTGTACTAACTTCACTATTACCTCATGGAAGGCCGTTTGTGCAGGCGAACTCGAAGCCACAGCGAAAATTTGTTGATGCTATGCACAGCTGTGGTGCGCAGTCACTGTGCCCGTCGATCGCGCGACCTTGAAGGTTCCATTTACTAAAGGAGCCCTGCAACATTTGTAATCTCGATGGCAAACGATGCCTAACAGTCGTGGAGGTTATTGTGAACGTGTGAGCCAAATATAATTGAGCTGCGTGCACCAGGGAATTTTTATTTGGTTTCAAACACAGCTGTAATTCACATTGCTCTTCGTTCCAACAAATGTCACTAGGCCGTGGACTACTTTGCTCGAGGCAGATATATCACTGGCTGAACTTACGGTCACCGAAAGGTAGTCTGGAATTATATATTTGTTCATTTTGCATTAAAGAAATAAAGGCATTCTGAGTGCCTGTCTTTAAAAAGACCGAGGTGAGCGAAGGGACCTAATCGTTGGCGCCAGTGACGTTACTTGTTGAAAGAAGAGCAGGCAAGTCGTGGGTGGGTGCTCCTAGTGATGTCACTTGTTGAAAATTAGCAGGCGATTACATGATGTATTTAAAATGAAACTGCAAATCCACTGCTCCTTGCAGCACAATAACATTTGGCTCACACGTTCACAGAAGCCTCAACGACTGATTGGCACCGTTTGCTCAGTGTGTTCAAAAAGTGTTGCAGGGAGCCTTTCATACCGAGTGCGCAGTTAGCACGTAAGCACGCCTCGAAGAATATTCCCACCGTCTAAGTGTGAAGCATGTGTGTCACTCGATTTCTACATGCTGCGTATGGGAATGCGTCCAAAATAAACTACGAATCAGTAATGTGCAGTTTAACGTTCACGAGTCACATACTATTCGGCGGTGGTAGCATCAGCAGATGCATCAAGCTTCCTGCGGAGACGGCCCGAACACCACTGTATATTGTAAATGAGAGAGACATAGACACAGCGCCTTTGCCGCAGGCCGGCTGTTGTATCCTGACTTCTTTCTTCTCTTCCTTTTCGACGCTGGGCATCTAGCACGAGCGTCCAAGCTTTAGCGGAGCTCGCTGAGCTTCGTATATATGTATGTACATAGGTATATGTACTACATACAATCCTGGGAGTGTTAGATTGTATGTGCACATATACCCGATAGAAGGGACGGGGGGGACGACCGCCTTCTTAGCTCAGCGGTAGAGCATCGGACGCCTTATCCGAAGGTCGTGGGTTCGGTTCCCACAGAAGGCAGGTTTGTGTTTTCGTCCACTAAAATTCCTTTATACTTACTCCACAAGATAATACTACAATTAAGAACCCCAATAACTTCTCCTATGCTTTCCTAGGCTTCATAGTTTGTTGCTGCGATATATATATATATATATATATATATATATATATATATATATATATATATATATATATATATATATATATATGGTGCAGGCAGCAGTGCAGAAGAACCAGGCACTCGAGGAAACTTCATTTTGGGTGTTTATCTATTGCAAGTTGCAGGATATTATGAACACTTCCTGTAAAGGGCGCAGTCTATGACAGAGATGCATTTCAAATTTCGTTCCTCAAAGCACAGTTGTAGAACAGCTTTGTAGAAAATAACGGCCCCATTTTTTTTTTCCTTTGCAGGAATACATGCGGTTTAATTGGCGGTTGTACGCATAACCTGATAGGGCACCAACTGCGTTCTACCACGGCCCCACCGCGGTTCTACATTGAAAGCTTTTCCGCGACGGCGGTTTCAGCGTGTCATATGATGCCAGTAGCATCGTATTCACCAGCTGCACTAAGCCTGGACACTACAACTAGTTTTTGATGAGTGTGAACGTGAACTGGTTGCGCGTTTGGTGGAGGTTGCATTCTCAAAGGAGTTGGCTGTTCGAAGTGTTTTGTTTAATGACTAGGTATAAGGTAACAGTGTTTTTTTCTAAATGTGAAACAGGGCGAAATTCGGAGACTCTCAGCTTAATCCTGCACATGTAGACCTGATGGTTATTTGAAGTCCCTTTTAGGAATAGCTTCATGTGCTGGGTGCCAAAATCTTGTTTTTCTTTTTTGGCTTCCAACTGATGCTTGCCAGTCTGATCGCCGTTCATGTCAGATTTGCGTAGATGTGCGTAACACAGTGCTTTGTAGAGAGCCACATCTGTATTTTGTATATGTAATTGAGAATATTGCTTCCTTTTTTTTTTTCGTCGCCTCAACACTGTCTCCACTGTATTCGACTTCGAGCACGTATGTTGCTTCATTATGAAACGGAGGTTGCTTCGATGTAACGTTTCTCGCTGTGAGAGATTGTGCACTGCATTGCGACGTTGTTCATTATACCGATTTTGTTAATATTTCATGCGCTAATTTCATTGAAGGTCACTTTGGTCAATATTCATTGACGATTGATGTTTTTGGCTGTCTTTTAAAGTATGCCTCATTACATCAGCTGATGTCCTAGACAATTTTCACTTTCATGTCTGAGTCATATTTGAGTTCTTTTGTTTATATTCTTTGATTTTATGCCGTGAAGACACTGCATAACGTGATTGAAAGCGGCTATCACACAGTGATCCATTGTTCTGTCTCCGCTCATATAACCGGATGCGCTGCTCTCATTGTGAAAAGCGCATAGTCGTTTGGCTGTTGATTATTGTGTGACTACTAGTGTGCTCTTTCTGTAAGCCTCTAGCCGTTAATAAGTTCCAAATATATTTAAAGTGTTTCTTCTGCAGTTCCTTTTGAATATTTGTGGTTTTGTTTTTCTCGCATTTATCATTTTCTTACTTTTTTTAACTTGCACAAGTTAGTTTCTCAATAAAATGTTGATGTAGCAGTGTTTCGACTTCGTGATCATTGGCACAGAGGCCTCCTTGTTAGGCCGCTTGCCATGAAACTGTCTATCCTTCACTGTTGAAAGATATGTCATTACTATTTTTGGTAGGTTTGCTTCATACTCTACAAATTACATGCTAGGTTGATTTTTGTATTCATGACAACCAATTTTGACTTAAATGCTAAAACTGAGGAAGCCTTTGTTGAGAACTGTGCACCTACCTTACTGCACTGTTTTTGCCCTGTTGCACTCAGTGCTGATGCCTTTAACCACGAGAAAAAAAAGTTCCAGGCAAGTGCGATGCCAGGACTTCTTCCTATGACGTAACTACGATAGTATTCGGCTGGCACTACCCCCCACTCTGCAGCACCGAAAAGATTATGGTGCACCTGGTAACATAGCAGGTCGCAGCTACTACCACAAAGGCAGGGACGGCGTCCGCGGACGGGGGTGCCCCCCAAAATTATGATCCCGTTGACACCTTCAGAACCACAGAGTTAATGCCTTAGGGGTGCAAAAAATGTCTGTGGTTATTTGTACCCCTAAGGCGTTAGCTTACACTCTGAGGGTGGTGACCAGATCAAAATTTTGGTGGGCGCGCCCCGTTCCCGAACACGATTCCTGCTTCTTTTTCATATTACGGCTAACGTTTCAGGAACAGCTTTTTGATGACGTCTTTGGTAAGTCTTTAAACGGGTTCAGAAATCTCGGTAAATGGGATTATTGGAGGCTCCCCCAAGCCGTCGAAAAGACCAGCTTTTTGATGACGTCTTTGGTAAGTCTTTAAATCCCAGTAAATGGGATTATTGGAGGCTCCCCCAAGCCGTCGAAAAGACCAGCTTTTTGATGACGTTTCAAAGACGTTCAGGAAACGTCTCGTATATGGGCAACAAGACGGACATTAGACGAGATATACGACGTCTTCTAGACCAAAACTTCTTACGCGTGCCGTCTCTGAGACGTCTTTAACGTCTCGGATATCCGTCTTGAAGACGTCTTAAATCCTTTATGTGCTAGCTGGGTGGGAGCCCAGTGAGGCAGGTTGACATTATATAGCGCTTCATACAGTTCAACTTCTTTTTGAGGCGGCTCTTGCTGCAGTCTCCTTATAGCATCCGTTTTTCTGAACATTTGCACCCTCATGCTGCTTATATTCTTTAAATCTGACTGCTTGCGAGGAAGAAGGTCGTCAGTCGCTTGCGTTGCGCACTCCTTTGTCTCACTGCTGCAGTTCACCGACGGCATTTTGGGCACTTGCTTCCGACATTTATGTCCGGCCATTATCGTAGGACATAAATGTCGCCACGCGGATAGTAGAAGCCTCTGATGGCTGGCTTTCACTGCAGCCTGCACCTTCAGCACTTGTTGCTTCATGTCCTTACAAGGTATACATGAAGGCGGCTGTCTTCAAACCTACGTGCAACGAGAGGGCAGAAGTTGACGAATTGTGTTTGCGTATTTCGCGGTCAGAGGCTGAACCAAGAGTTCCATCATGATCATGCGATAAATTTGAGGTCTCTTGTTGGTCTCGAGAACAATTCTGCCACAATCGCTCCAACTTGCGTCTTTTTTGTGGCTGCTGTGGCTGCATGTAGCTGGGATAGCCTGGGAACACGCTCGGAACAGCATTCCGCTTGAGCCACCGCACCTTTGTGGGACCCAGAGCGTAATCCGACTCTAAAAAGTGAAGGCCGCAAACGACACTGCTAGTGGACCTGTCGTCTGGCACAAAGTCCTTTCTCGATGTTGCCTTTAGTCATACTTGGCGACGATCATATATATAATTTGCCAGAAATTCGTGAAAACTTATCTCAGGCTTTTTCTTCCTGTCAGAGTGACAGGAAGGTACGCAGCGGTACATTTATCTGTAAAAAAAAGGAGAGATGGAATTATGGTGTGAAGCGCAGCACACATAGCCACGCAATTTTCATCATGCCGCGAATGATCTATTAGGGGCATAGCGCCAGTATATGAAAGTACTCCCACCTACAAGGAACATATACGACATAGCAAAGCAAAGAAAAAAATTCTCTCTTCAAGGGCAACAAAGCAGAGCTGAGAACTTCCGACGAGTGCAGTTAACTGCATACGTGGTTCGTGTCATAAAGAACATCGCTGTAAAGTGCCTGCCCATGCAGTCCTTTCAGAGTCGTCAGTAAGGGACACGTTGCATAATTAAGTGTCGTCACATATCACAGCTTCTTTAACAAAGTAAAGGCGGTATTCCGCACCATGGTCAAATGTAGCGCGACGAAAGTCTCAGTTACCTTAATCCGCTAGTGAACGACCTCCAAAGCTGCATGCACAAGCGATTCTTAAGTCTTTGACAACATGCCTTTACTTCTTATAGCTGCAGGAAGGAGTCAAAAAAATTTTGACGGCGTGTCCGCGGTTCTTCTGCGTGAAAATGCGTCAAAACGGCTGGCTAGTGGCTGAACTCGCACTGCGACTGGCGGCTAGTGCTGGTCAGGCGAGGGCGCAGAGCGCGCCGCGATGGATGGATGCTATGAGCGTCCCCTTTGTAACGGGGCGGTGACATGTGCGCCACCAGGCTCGTAAAAAATTTAAGAAAGTTTCTTTTTTTCCCTCTCTCTTTAAGTTGGCCTCATGCCTTTTATATCTACATCAATTAAATTGATCATACTATATAGCAAAAACGTCAATTCATAGCCCAGTCTCTGCCCCTTGTGGCAGAAAGTCCTTATTTCCCCCTATAATTATTTTTGTCCGTTCTCTCCAGTGTTCTGCCACTAGTATTCTAACCGTCTCTTACTTATTTCAATCGCGGGTATGTTCAGCTTTCCATTGTTCTCCCTAAAACTCAAGGATTCATGTAGGGTAGTGCCCAAAGGTACACCTGGGTGGATATTTCCGCATTCAGTCAGAACATGCTCCGTCGTTTCCCTATCTTGATGATGATGATGATGATGATGATGATCCTTAAATTTTGGCATCTACCCACTTGAGGGGATTAGCCAAGAGTCAGGCGGATTTGAGTTTAATTTACTAAGTTATACTACCTGAAAGATTTAGTCGTTCTTTGATGTTGAATTTGAATATTACAAATGCAGTCAATCAATCAATGTTATAGAGAGTAATGGAATAAGTAATTAGGATCTACTAACTGAACAAGCAAATCGATTCGAATCCGTAATGAACTTCTGCAGAGCAAGGCATATATTCCTGTTCGTGTGTCCCTATCTCCTCACAGCATGTGCATTTTTCTTCTTCTTTACTGAATTTCACTTTATAACTATAGGCGTTCTAAGGCAGCCCGATCTCGCTTTAAACAGTAAAGCGCTTCCTCTTGAATTACCATAAAATGCCACCCTCTTTATTTCGTTTTTGCCCTTTCGGTAGTTATTCAGTCGGTTTTTTTTTTCATCGCTGCCATCCAGTAAATCTTCTCCGCCTCTCTGACTTTTCGCTTTGCGCTCTTTGTTGTTAGTTCTCTTAGAGCCGTATATTTACTGGTGAGCCTCCTAGTTCTGTTTCTCCACTGCGTGTCAGCGCTCTTTCTATATTATCAACGGAACACCTTCACTGCCCACCTACTCTCTTTCATATTCCTTAGCCTCTCTTCAAGCCTTATTTTGCTCTGGGCTTCCCTTGCCTCCAAACTCGCCCATCCCATATCGCCCTTTACAGCCTCGTTTGTCGTTTTCCCGTGAGCACCCAACTCGAGGCGTCCCACAGTTCGTTGATTCACATCCATTCCCGATTTTTGTTGCGAGCGCGCCGGCAAGCACACGCCGGTGAGGCCGGGCCGGCCGTGCCGGCCAGCCGGAGCAGCCAAGGTCTGCCGACTGCAGCGCCGCCGCTGCGTACCATGTGGAGAGGGCCCCTCTCAGGCGAGCGGTCGCGCCACTCAAAATATTCTAGTACACTGTATCTGTGTGGTCTACTTCAGCTGATAGTCGGCATTCGTGTTGTCCACTTCTTCCCCTTGTGCCCGTGTTTTGCATGGCTGTTCTTTTCACTATGGACGCTTACCAACTCTCCCAACTCTCTGTCCTTTTAAGAAATACTTCGCATTTAGAACTGACCGGCGGTAAGATGCGTCGGCGTTTATACATTGGTCGCATTGCGTTCTGATACTATCACTGTTCTTTTAAAAGGTACACAAAGATTCGCGTGGAGCAGGCGAAGTCTGCAGAACGCCCTACATGATTGGCGGTGCAGCACAACAAATAAACGCAGCCTACAGCACTGTAAAAAATACTTGCAAATTCACAGATTTTTTGACAGAAAGTTTGTGCACCGCGAGAGAAGCTTTCTGTGAAAGTGCCATGACGGAAACCTGTTACGGAGAGGAATCGAAAGTTTCTGTGATTCGTTGTGTCCAGCACATCAAATGAGTCAAAACTGACCCTGAGCAGTCTTAAATTATTATGAGATTGGTATTGAGAATGAAATAACATTTGTTTTATTTTTATAGCTCGGCGCATAATGTTGTTTTGAGTATGTAATATTCACAGCGTTTTCTGCGGTTCTGACTTTATGCAGCACGCGGACCCCTGCATGCACAGTGTAGCTGCCGCTCAAGCCAAGACGCGGCATGGCCGCACAACGGCCCACGCTTTTTGTTCGCCCGCCATTAAGATGAGTTTATTTTCTTTTAACTATATATCGCTAAACTACGTTGAAATTACAGGGTACATGGAGTTAGCAAGGACACGCGGGACGAAGAAGACAATAAGAACACGAACTGGTTTATTGAAAGGCGGGATCCCACCTCTATAGTTCCGTGTAGTACGTTGTAACTCCCAGACAGCTTAGCAATTACAATCCAGCCGCCCCCCTTCTTCTTTGCATAATATTGCTCACTATTAAAGGTGAAAACAGGGGGACACCAACCAAATTATAATCATTTAAAAGTAAAATTTACTTCTAAACATTAAAAAACCCGACGTTTCGGGTCCCACTCGGACCCTTCTTCAGGGGTGACTGGAGGGCACCAGACAGCAGCAGTGCTTATAAGGCCTTCTTTCTTCTCTCTTCCTTCCTTTCTCACTTTCTCTTTTTTTCGGTTCTTCAAGCCGAGGGGGGTCATGCTGATGTTGAATCAGGTGCCGGAGTCCGCTAAAATAGACACTTGGCATTGCACCTGCAGACCGGTTCACGTTTGCAGGTGTCGCCTGAATGTGCCATGATTCCACAAAGAGCCGCTTGTGAAAATTGGTTTTCAAGTCGAGGACGCGGGAGTTGTCAAAATCGATGCGGTGGTCGTGCACCTCGCTGTGTTCAGCTAATGCACTCCTTTGTCTGTCGAACTTGCGGACATCGTTCCTGTGCTGACGTAGCCTCTCTGGGAAGTTCTTCGTCTCTCCCACGTACGACGCGCCGCAGTCCGAACAAAGGAATAAAGAAAGAAGGCCTTATAAGCACTGCTGCTGTCTGGTGCCCTCCAGTCACCCCTGAACAAGGGTCCGAGTGGGACCCGAAACGTCGGGTTTTTTAATGTTTAGAAGTAAATTTTACTTTTAAATGATTATAATTTGGTTGGTGTCCCCCTGTTTTCACATTTAATTTCGTCCCAACCAGACAGATCTCTGTCAAATGTTCACCTTTAAAGGAATGGAGTAAATCACATCTTGCGCTCTCTCCCTCGGTAGCCTGTCTTTCGGGCGCGGAAAGAAACGGCCAAGCGTGGAAATTGGCTTGTGTGCTACTCTTATTCCCTGCTCGGACACACGTCCGAGCGCATGCGCAGTCGCGCTCCCCCTAGCACGATGGGTGCGCAACGCCGTTGCGCGCTCTACACTAAAACTCTCTAATAGCGTCGCTATCGGTAGTACCCAAAGTTTCGACGGAGTTCGTCCGCTGCGGACGCAACGTTCAGTTTAACTGTGTGCTCAGGCAGCGCGCGTACCTTAATGTACACCGCAAATTCGGCGTTTGGTAGTTGTGACTCTGCGTGCACGCAGTAGGCATTTACGGAGCTGAGTGGATACTGTGGACGCTAGTGACCACGGTTTCGTCCGCAGCAGTAGTTCCGTTTTGACTCGATGCAACGCGGCCGATGCCGCGAATCAAATATGACGGAAGCTGTTGACGATGAACAGCGATTCTGCGCCGCGGTCCGCCATCAAACTCATCCGCTATATTCACGATGGAGGAACAATATGTTGCTGACAAGTTTATCGGCAAAATGCTTGCGTCACTTGTGAACAGTTGTGTTAGTAGCGGCGTTAGCAGAGGAAAAAGAATGGGGGGGGGGGGGATTTGGCACTTTCTGTTGAATTAAGTGACGCGGGTCTTTCGCCGTGATGACGGAAGCCGGAAGTTAGCAAGAATGGCGTCTTTTACACAGCTCTTTTATCAAAATAAGATTCTCGTGTGTGCTCATAAAATAAAGGTGCAGCAATGTAACACATATTTGTCTATTGTTTCCTTGGTGTTCTCGTTTATATTTTGTTCCGAGCTTTCGTGAAAGTGCACATAAAACTTGATGTTGGATGTGCCCCGCCACGGTGGTCTAGTGGTTATGGCACTCGGCTACAGATCCGAAGGTCGCGGGATCGAATCCCGGCCGCGGCGGCTGCATTTCGATGGAGGCGAAATGTTGAGGCCCGTGTGCTGTGCGATGTCAGTGCACGTTAAAGAACCCCAGGTGGTCGAAATTTCCGGAGACCTCCACTACGGCGTCTCTCATAATCAGAGCTGGTTTTGGGACGTTAAACACCACAAATCAATCAATCATGTTGGATGCATACGTTAAATACATATAAAAGACCAAAAAGGCTTCGTTGGATGTTGAGCTACAGCTTTTGGCAATCCTTTCGTTGACTATATTGATAACCACATGCAATGTTTTGTGTGCACTCAGATTCTTGCCCTGAGGCACTGTGGCTGAATAAGTGGCAGGTCTAATGCAAAACACAGCATGATCGGACTAGCTTGTATTCCATGACGTTAGGTTTTAGTGTTAATTAGCACTTGTATGTGCTGCCACCACTTTCGACCCAAAGAGATTTTTCGCGCTCTAATTAAGGTCATTATCTTGGTGCTGAATCACGTGGTGCTGAATCCCAAGGTCTCAGAATGAAAGAAGATATGTGACACTGGCCTGCTACTCATATGTTTCCTTGGTTTCATTTGCCTTTAATTACTGAGAGCAGTTATTCGTTTTGATTCCTTAATGGATGCTTACTTCAGTGCACACAACACGGACCGTAGGGAATAATACACACAGGCACCGACTCGCGACTCAGTTTATTGAAAATAAATGCGCGCCCACATGCACACACAAACACACACACGGACTAGCGAAACATCGCATGCATATGTGCGGTAGAAGTCTTCCCTGCATCCGTGTCTTTTTGTGTGCGCTGAATTAAACATCCATTTTGAATTCGAACCACCTTTCCCAGCGTTCAATCCTTTTGAAGTATATTCGTTTTGAGTCTACCCAATTCAGTGTTTATTGTAATCCAATAAAAATATTGGCCTAAAATTTATTTCCATTCATACCCTATGCTTGTTTAAGCTCCTGCGTACAGTTGTCCTAATGACTAAAACAGTAGTATTTTATCTTTCAGGAAGGTGCAAGTGACGATAATGTCGGTGACGTGCCGTGCTCCCCATTTATTATTGCCAAAGGTATCTTGCATGAATACTTACAATATTGAACATTTCTCACCAGCAAATACTTGGTTATAGGAGACAGATTTCTGACCGCCGAGACTTATACTGTCCGCATTGACACCCATGCTGCGATTGAAGCCACAACGCCATGCCGGGCCTTCAAGCTGGTGTTCTTGGCACACTTCGCCTTGAATGTGAAATACCCCAATGAGATCAGTCTTACCCTGGAGTCCCCGCAAAGGGGAAATTTAATTTGGTTTTCCTGACTTCTTTAAGTAGACACATCGAACAAACATTTCTTGATCAAGCCACATTAGGCAAGTACAAAAGCACGCACTAGGCAATTTTCAAAAAAAAAAAAAAAATCAGCCGCTTCACCCTTATTCGGCTTAGCCAAAGAAGGTATTCCCTTGGAGTGAAGGGCTAGTTGCCCCGCCACGGTGGTCTAGTGGCTAAGGTACTCGGCTGCTGATCCGAGGGTCGCGGGATCGAATCCTGCCTGCGGCGGCTGCATTTCGGTGGAGGCGAAATGTTGAGACCCGAGTGCTGTGCGATGTCAGCGCACGTTAAAAAACCCCAGGCGGTCGAAATTTCCGGAGCCCTCCACTAAGGCGTCTCTCATAATCATAACTGGTTTTGGGACGTAAGCCCCACAAAAGCAAGGAAGGGCTAGTTGAAAATGTTCTTAAATGGAAAGCAGTCGACGGGTAATATGAGCAGACATAAAACCTTCATATGAATGAGGTAGTGTAGGGTGTGTCAGTTAACTTTCGCTAATGTATTAAAAAAAACCACGTGGCCCCATGAGCATGCAACCAAGTTAATGTGTACTGTAATCTTGGTTATTTGAAACAATTCTTTAAGATTACCGCAGATAAGCCTAAATAATTAACTTTTAAACTTCTTCTAAACACTAAATATTCATTGGAGATGTAAAGCATGTAATCAGGGCACACATAACCTATTCTCATGCCGCTAGGTGCAGTAGCATTAATTTTTTGAGGCTTCAAAGAAAGTCTACGATATCTGAAAATGTACCCCGTGACCTGGTGCTTATGAGCAGTCAGGTTAGCACCCTCAAATGAAGTACTAATGGACCGACGAGGATGTACTAATCACACACCAGGCATGCCGAAAGATGAGAGGTAGGCCCGGCCCTTATAATTTCGTCTTGTGGTATCTTCAGTATTGTCTGTCTGCAGACGTCATGGATCGTTCCTTCGTAGCATGGTTGAGGGCACTAATCTTGCAGAGCTCAATTGCCTGGTCACGTGGTACTTTTTCAAATCTCGAACATGTTCTCTGAAGTCTCAAAAACTAAAACCATGCGTTTATTAGCATGAAAATATGTGATGCGAATATTAATTAATGCGGTTGACATAGGTCGGCAAAGTAACTCGAGTCCACTCACTCAGACTCACCCATACTCAGACAGACCTGGGAGTGTGACATTGATTGAGCTCAGCCCAGCCAAATATTCTTGCCTTTGAGCTCAAGTGAGCCTGGCTGCACAGATTTAGGGTAAGCTTGGGTCTGAGTGAAGGCTGGTTAAACAGGATATTTTTGAGTCCCGGTCCCAATGAGCGGGGTCGAGACTGAGTGTTGGTGATTTTGAATCCGAGTGATTCCGACTAAGTAAGGTTTTGGTGAGCTTCAGTCAGATAGAGCTCGGTAGATAGTATATTCGATACCTGTAAGTATCAATCCGAATGAGCACGACCAAAGTGCATAATGACGAATCTGAGTACATGTGAGTTCAATGCATAAAAGAGCAGCGAGTCTGAGAGACTTTTAATTATTATACCGACTTAAGTGTCACAACACTCAATTTTCATTATTGATCTTAAATGACTCGTTCATACAACCAGATTCACTCCGTACGTCACGTATAAGTTGTCGTACAAGCTACGTGAAATGAAATGTGTTACACTAATTGCAATGGTTTTTTATGTTTCTTGCCTTTCTCTCGCCGACACATGTACCGCGGACCGAACGAATTGGCTTATATGCTAGACAATGAAGAACATTGGTTTTTCCTCTAATTTCCCCGCTAAGTTTTAATTTCCTAAAGCTAAATTTGTAACTAATTGCAACTATAACTTCATAAAAAATTTTATTGTAAAACAGACACTGTGCCGAAGAAGCATGCATGTTTTGCTCATACACAGCTGTGTAAGCGAGCTTGTCTGTGTGTACAAAAGCTCATAAAGCTTTTTTCATGGCGCCGTATCACCCTGCAATAGGCAACACTATGAACCATATTGCAACTTTATGGATATGAAGTCCAGTCACCATAACTTTATTTTGTTGACTATTTCTGTGTTTCTTTAATTCATCACTATGGTTTGATTTCGTGGAATCTATGCACATCTGGCACAAGACTTTAGCGTTTCTTAAATTATTCTATACATCACGCCTAAGTAATCGGTGTTGTTCGTAGTGTGTCACACTGCAGTAGCCAACACTATTAACCATATTGTAAATTTATGGATATTTATTTATTTATTTATTGAAAATACTTCAAGGACCCTGTACACAGGGTTTTGCATGAGGGGTTGGAAAAACAAACAAGTTAGTTCATATTTACAAAGTGTGATTCAACGGAATTCTTGAAATGAGTATGATTGACGTGAAGGACGATGTCTGAGGGAAAATTGTTCCAGTCGATGGCAGTCTTGACAAAAAATGATTGCAGACCGCTTTAACATGGCTGATGCGTTGAGATGCGATGAGCTGGGTTGATAGGAGAACAGTTACGCAAAACATAAAGAAACTTATGATACAGTGAAAGCCTTGCGATTTTGCGGCGCATCTGGAGACTAGGCAGGCCTGCTTTTTTCTTTAGGTTAGTTACACTAGTAGTGTAAGAATAGTCAGAATAAATAAATCTAACGACGCGGTTTTGTATTGATTCTCTTCGGTTAAAAAGCGTTCAGGGGGATCCCAGACGGAACAAGCATACTCTAATTTGAGTCGGATTAGTGTTTTATAAGCTAGTAATGTCACCAGAGGAGATGCATGCCTTAGATTTCGCTTAAGATAGCCTAAAGTACGGTTAGCGGCATTAGTAATATTGGTTATGTGAGTGGTCCAAGAGAGGTCATAACAGAGAGTAATATCTAGGTACTTAGCATTAGGTTCTGAGGAGATGAGGCTGCCGTTAAGGGAATATTCGAATGCCGGGTAGTCGTGCCGTCTATTAACTGAAACCAAGCATGTTTTGTTAGTATTTACCAGCATTAACCAATCACTGCACCATTTCTCTAATTTTAGTAAGTCGCTTTAGAGCGCTAGGTTATCGGTGACGTTATTGATCGGGCGGTTAATGACGCAGTCGTCAGCAAACAGGCGTATTTTTGATGAAATATTAGTGGGCAGGTCGTTGATGTAAATGACGAAAAGGGGTGGACCCAATACAGTGCCTTGTGGCACTCCGGATAACACAGGGGATGAAGTCGATGATGAATTATTGGCATGCAGAAATTGCTGTCGGTTAGTGAGGAAGTCCTTAATCCAATCGTAAACAAGGGGATGTAGGTTAAGTCGCGAAAGTTTTAATAGCAAGCGCTTATGTGGCACTTTGTCGAAAGCTTTTTCGAAATCGATGAAAAGGGCGTCTACGGGTATGGTTTGATCAAGGCTAACATGAATATCGTGGAGAAATAATGCAAGTTGGGTTTCGCACGAAAAAAGTTTTTGAAAGCCATGTTGACTCAGATTAAAAAAGTTCACAGAATTGAGGAAATTGACGGTGTGAGAATAAATGACATGTTCCATGATTTTCGAGCAGACACTGGTTAGAGAGATCGGGCGGTAGCTAGAGGGGTCTTTCTTAGGGACTGGAACAATCTTACCCAACTTACATTCATGAGGCAAGGTGCTGCATGACAATGACTCTTGAAAGATATGAGACAGAATAACACTGGTTATGCACTCGGTATTTTTTAACACTTTATGTACCGCCATCTGGCACAATAATTTATCATTTATTTTTTAAATCATTCCACGCATCACGCCTAAGTAATCGGTGCTCATAGTGTGTGCCACTGAGCACAGCATAGTCATTGAGCAACTTCATTTATATAAAGATCATGACCACTGGTTTTTAGGGCAATCGCGGCACTCAACGCAGACAGAGAAGTCCAAGAAGCAGCACCGCCTCACGCCAAAAGTGGCAAACTTAATTAGGGCACTTCATGAGTACGAGTTTTAAATACAATATTTCAATAAGAACTCTGCACGATCATTGTGCTTGCATTTCCTGGAGCCAATTGCCATGTTCAGTGAGATGCATGCTGCTTTTGATTTTGGAGCTGCCTATTGTATGAAGCTATTCCAGTGCTAGGTTGTTTTCTTCTGTTATGAGAGGTAAATCAATTGTAGAATGCCACACATTTATTGCAGCGTAAATTTGGCGCACGGGAGTTGAAGAAAGACACACACACACAGAGATCTGTGTGTGTGTCCTTCTTCAACCCCAGTGCGCCAAATTTGCGCTACAACAAATGCGTGAATATGACGTGCCAACAAGCCCGAATCTCCCCTCTGAAGAATGCCTGCTCATTATTGTAATGTTTATTTCTGTGCTACAGATACCACTTAATGATAACTTCTGAGTTTTTACGTGCCAAACCGATGAAAATGATTGCCAAGCATGCTGTCTTGGATAGCTTCAGGATCATGGGCCACCTGGGGTTCTTTACAAACTGCGAAATTGTACAGCACGTGGGCATCTAGCACTACGCCTCCGCCTAAGTGCGACTACCATAGCCAGGATTGAACCTGCATCCTATGGGTCGGTAGCCGAGCACCGCTGCACCACAGCGGCTGGGTGTGCCCCCTTTTCGCAGGCATTCTCTATGCTGGTGTATGCCACGCATCTCCAGGAGTTGGAATGCAGATTTTAGATTTCAAAAAGCGTCTTTGATGGGCTGTGTCGAAGGCTTTCGTCTTTACGTGAAAGCCATCGGCATTTCTTTCCGCGAATTCAAACAGACACTTTTTGTGAAAAAAACAAAACATGAAAATGGAGTGGAAAGCAGGTGAGAAATGAAGCATGGAATTTCACACATTTCTGTACAATTAAACAAGATATCAGTGCAATAACAAAAAGGAGATAAACAGGAAATAGAGCGTTCTCTGTAATGGAAAACAGAGAACTGTGTTTTAACAGAAAATTTAACAGAAAAGACGTGTTAAATTGCTCAAAGTCTGAAAACAGAAAACATAGCTTTACAGAAGTTTTCTGGCAAGGCTGCTGCCAGAGAGTTTGTTTTTTTTTTAGAAAATATTTTTTTACAGCGTACGTTTCGCGTCCCAGACAAATGACAACGCGATCCCTGTCAAAATCTGGCTGATGAGACTCAACACAACAAATTGTAAGGTATTACGTGTCTCCCTTACAACCTCTAGCCCCACTTCTTACTTGCTCGAGAACTCCGCTCTCGAATCCGTAAAGTCCTATCGTTACCTAGGAGTCCATGTAACTTCCTTTCTTACTTGGTCTCTCCATTAGCAAAATATTGTTATAGGAACGAATATTGTTATATAGCCTGTATATATATACAGACTATAAATATACAGAAGCGGTTGCAAAGCAGACTGTTCCCGCTCAGAGGCCGAGCCAAGTGCCAGCTTCCTCTTCTTCTCTTCGTCGATGGTGGCCACGCGCATCGGCCGAGCTCCTCAAATGCGGCATGCGCGTACCAATATTAGCAATGCCAACCGCTCGTTAGGTTACCTCCGGCGCAACTTTTCATCTGTTCCTCTTCCTTTAAAAGTCGTCTTTTACAAAACGTTAGTCCGAAGTAAGCTCGAATATGCCGCTTCCATATGGCACCCCAGCGCTGCTATACTAACCTCTGTCCTCGAGCTTGTCCAAAACAACTCTGTCCGTTTTATTCTAAGTAACTACAGTCCTACTGCGAATATCACCTCAATGAAAGAGTCATCACAGCTAGCGTCACTTAGCCCCGCTACGGTGGTCTAGTGGCTATGGTACTCGGCTACTGATTCGAGGGTCGCGGGATCGAATCCCGGCCGCGGCGGCTGCGTTTCGATGGAGGCGAAATGTTGAGGCCCGTGTGCTGTTGCGATGTCAGTGCACGCTAAAGAACACCAGGTGGTCAATATTTCCGGAGTCCTCTACTACGGCGTCTCTCATAATCAATGGTGGTTTTGGGACGATAAACCCCACATAGCAACAACAACAACAAGCTAGCGTCACTTGCCTGCCGCTGCAAGTTCTGTAGCCTATGTGTCTTCCACAAAATACACTGCAGTCCCGCCTTGTACAATGACCTCATTCTTCCTCCAGCATATATTTCCCCTCGTTTAGATCATGCACAAAAGGTGGGAATAATGTCGTGCTTAACGCAAGAATGTTATCAATCATTTGTACCCCGCACGGCTGGAACCACCTTCAGGAATCAGTCACGTCCACTTTCCATTATTCCCAGTTTCACAATATTTTAAACACAAGTGTACTGCAATGCAGCTAACCTCCGACCCAATTATGCTTCGTTCTCATTCAAAGGCTTGAATTTCTTGTTTCCCGCTTTTAAAATAATGTTTTTCAGCTAATATTCTAATAACAGAACAAAGCCTGCATCGTGTGTATTTTTTGTGTGCTACACTCCCCCCTGTAATGCCTCAGGCCCTGAGGGTAAGGCTAATAAATAAATAAATAAATAAATAAATAAATAAATAAACCAGAACAATGGAACGTGTCAATGCCACCCCCTCCCCTCCAACCCATCTGAAGAAGCATCATCCTGACGCCAAAAACAACATGAAAGTGAAATATATGCCAAAAGGTACGCAGCTTGCACTAGCTCGCGCAAGGCCGGATCGCAGCGAAGCGAGCCGATAGTTTACTTAGACAGGTCACTTGATAGTCATGTGACACTGTGGCGGGAACATGTCACCGATATCCGTTCACGCTAGGAACCCCAAGTGGTGAAAATTTCCGGAGCACTCCACTACGGCGTCTCTCATAATCATAGCTGGTTTTGGTACGTTAAACCCCATAAATCAATCAAGTACTTAGAGCAACAGCGACCCATTCCGCCCCGTCTCGTGTGTCGTCGTTTCTGTATCGTACTACCGTACAAACTTGCAAAAGATCAGACTGGTCTTGTTTTGCCACGACAGCCGTGTTGCGCAAGGGGCACGCGCCACACGATCTCTGCGCGCATGGCGATAACGCGGAAAGGAAGTTGCGTTGCGCGCTATCTCGCAGCTCTTGTCTATTTCTGTCGCTCGATGAATGCCAGCTACGCCTGCCGCGATCCTCGAGCAGCAGTGTGCCCTCGCCTCCGTAAAGGCCAACACTGCGAAGAGGGTGCGCTATCTTTTGCTCGACACAGCCCCCTCCATCTTGCTTTCGCCGGGCGCGTCTAGGCTTACTTCCGATACAGCGGTCACTCCGGAGGTGAAACCGACGGTGTTGTCATGGCAAGCTTTAGAGACGGGCTCTGGGCTCTCTTCACCGAGACCTTTGTTTTCTTCTGGTGCAACACGGTGCGGCTGTTGTTCTGGCTACGCTACCTGTGGTCCACGCCTCACAGCGCGCCCCCGGTAAAGAACGAGCTCCTGTTTCGATCCGCCAGTCGCCTCGCCGCTGAGATCAGAGAAGGCAAGGTGGGTCGATGAGCGGTATATTTTTCTTCCCGGCGTTTTCCTCGCCAAAGGTACTACATGCGGTTTTCAGGCACAAGGTCGTTGAGGCTTCCCGTCGCGGTGTCGTAGCGCCTATTGCACTCAGCTGCTTATCCGAAGGACGCCGGATCGAATCCCAGCCGTGGCGGCTGCAGTTCGATGGAGGCTGAATTCTAGAGGCTAGCGTACTGTTCCATGTCAGTGCATGTTAAAGAACCGCAGATGGTCAACATTTCTAGAGCCCCTTGCTACGGCGCCTCTCATAATCCTGTCGTTGTTTTGACGTGTAAAATGCCAAACTTTTTATTGTGGAGGCTTGAGATTAACCTTGTCATCCTCGCATTGGTTAACATGCACTTCATTCGAAGTAAGCGCATCTTCCTGCATTTCGCCCAATCAAGATGCAGTCGACATGGGTGAGAACCAAACCTACTAGGCTAGCAATGCACCCAAGCATACCTCAAGGCACCATGGCACGTAACTGTGCTATCGTTGTACTTACCCGATGTGTAGAAAATAAATGCTTTCGTGCACTTGGAAAAATGTTCAGTACCGCAGAACGCGGGACTTACGTTGCGGAATAGACAAGCTGTAACGTCGGCCTCCTTACAACTACCGCACACTAACTCAGCCGGCAGTTAAAATTATGCAACTTTACCTACCGTTACAATAACTGAAGTTCAAACGCTCTTTATAAAATGCGCTGGCTGCCATCCTGTTTGTTTTTTTCGTTTACTTGTGCTACTCCCTTGCGTAACACACTGTAGTCGCTACAGTCAGTACTATGAACAGCGAGAAAAGTGGTGTGCCTCAACGGATCTATCGTTTGGCACCGTAAAATTGCAGTAAGTGTAATTAAACCTGCAAAAATAATGCTGCCTCGTCCTGACGTGACCAAAGATACATAACAGAAAACTTCGTTTTTCCTTGTTTTTTTAAGCGAGCTGGCGAATGGCCTAGTAGATTTCGAGGGCGTTCCAAGTATTCGCCTTATAAAGCATTTTGTTAGGTACTGCCGCTGCCTGTTGCAAAATGCCTATTATTCGTGACGTTCTTTTTTTTTCGTGACCGGCGCACATGATTTAAAGCTAATGAAGATATATATATATCGAATCGCCTTGTCTCACCTGGAGCGAAACGCTAATTACAGGGAAAATATTTATACCTTGTGAAGTAATGAGCCTTCTTTTGTGCTTGTCGCCTAGAAGAACACTGAAGCTGCCGGTGAAACTCAAGAAAAGCAACGCTTATTAGTAAGAACTTAGAACCTGCGAAATAATTTGGACGAAAGAATACTGGCGGGCGCGCGCACTTGCACCCAGCCTCCGCCGAGCCTGGCATACAGAAGCCACGCACACTCGCCAAGCAGCGCCCATCTGGCCCACCCAGCCCGCGCGCACACTTCGCGTCAGTCCACCGCCGTCTGCCCCGATTTGCTGGCTGCGCTTCGGCTGTCTCCTTTATATCAAACAAGGGATCCACGCGCATCACCAGCGCGCAGCACGTGTTGAGCCTGGCGATGGCCATGATCCCCCACCGACTTCAAGGAAAACCTAAATTTTCGGTGTAGAGTACGTGCTTGCCACCTTCAGCGGAGTCGGTATTCGCTTGAACCGCCGTCGTCGGCAGTGGCGCCCATGCGGACTTTTCCGCCGTTATTGGTGTCGCCATTGCGGGTGTCATCGGGCCCACCGACGGTAACCACCTTGTCGATGCTGCCTTCTCCAGAGCACAGTCCACCTTGGCAGCCGCCGGCGTTGCCTTGACGCAGGGCCTCACATGTTCTTTGAGAGCAGGCGTGGCTGTCTTCGCCGTCGTACTTGACAATAGCCTTTCTCTCGGGCGCAACAACGAATACCTTGGGGGCTCGGCTTTGCCGCCTTCGGCGGCATCCTCCTTGATCTCCGACGCTGCTGCTTCTGCAACCCACTCCGCGAGAGGCGTCGCAGCGCCAGCACCCAGCCTTTCCGCTCCCGCAGCGGCCTAGTTCTCTTCTGTCACGCCTGTGGCCAAATTGCAGTTGCCGGCGTGTACGACCACCGTCTCCCCATCCTCGATGCCGGCGTCTTCGTTTACTGGGGCCGCCAAGTCCTCCTCGGCGTCCCCGTCAGCCTCTTCACCGCTCGCGCCCTCGAACCCCTCGGGCTTTGCTGTGCCAGCGTGCCAAGCTGCTCAACAGGGGCGCCGGCCATCGACCATCTGTTTCCTCATCTCGTCGAGACGCTCCATGGCCTCGCCTGCACGTCTTGTGGCTAGGGCAACGCGCATTTTGCTGGCGGCAGACGGCAATTCCCGTTGGGCGCCGCTTGTACAAGTTCGGGCCGTCTTGCCGCCGGTGAAACTCAAGAACGTTTATTAGTAACAACTCAGAACCTCTTAATCTGCACGAAACACAATACTCTGCACAATAATGTGCACGAAACACAAACTAACCATCCATCTCGCAATGGATGGTTCCGATCCTCATATGAAAGCCACGAAAGCATTGCTCCCAATTTTGCGAGCAACCGCCCTCGTAGAACGGTTGTGACACCAAGTACGTTTGTTGAGACCTGACCTCTTTCATTTTTTTTCTACCTCCCCTTACCCCTTCCGTAGCGCAGGGTGAGAAACCGAAAGTCTCTTCTATATTGGAAAAAAAAATATGGTGCACTTATAACACACCGGTGCTGCGCCTATTGCGGCGGAGCGCCCGTCCGTGGGGTGGTGGAATTTTTGACGCCCTCGCCGCGACCGGTTTCGTACCTGCTTATTAGCGTTTTTCCACACTTTCTCGCCCAAGCGTGGTTGCTTGGTGTTCGCACTGCGGCTCCGCATTCAGCAACAAGACTTGCTTGATCTCGGATGTAACAATACTTCCAGAAAATCACTAGGGGCAAGGTTTTTGCCGCTTCCAGAAGGCGCATTTTGGAGAAGCGCGAAGCTGGCACGCTCGTTCCCTCGACGCTTTCTTATGAGGCAAAAACGGAGTGCTAGTTTCCGACGTCTCCGCCCTTTCAATAAAAAAAAAGGAGGGGGTGGGGGGGAGCGCCCACGTTGTATGACTGATATGGACGGAACCCACGACACTCTGCACACCTCGTTCGCAGACACACGTTGCTGCGCTTTTTAAAGACGATAGTCTTTCTTGGGATACCTGAATGCAGAAATTTTGGTCTGTCTTCACTTTGTCTGTCTGTCACGCTAATCAGCCCCCGGCCAAAGTTTAAGCATTTGCCTAACGCCCAGCTACCTTGAACTGGTAGCTGCGTTCAAACTTGTGAACATTGTCGATCAAAAAGCAAATATTACGCATATCTGAGGCGCACATCAATACCTAAGATTAGGTGATGTGTTTATTTACTAGAAAATACGTAGATACGCAGTTCTAAAGACCCTAGTGTTTCTTAGGCTGCGCTAAAAATGTGACGCTATGCACGAAAAAGATCTCTGCCGACGATTTGGTGCTGCTACCTGGCTGCTACCTGGCCCAGGGATTCTGCACAAGCTCATGTTTCCCGACCGCGCTGCCAGCAACGTCAATTTCTTCTCACGCAGCGCCTCCTCTATCAATGGCAGCCAAAAGCCGCCGATTCAACATAGAGGACGCGCTTTCTTAGGCAATGTAAAACATAACTGGCCGCTTGATGAAATAAACACACTCTACAAGACATGCTCAGACAACGCAGGAATCAGACCGACAGCCAAATTGAGCGAAGGAGGCGGAAATTGCACGAGAACAGCATCACGGGTGGCCGCGGATCAGACCAGGACTCATGTAGTACGGCCGGCAGAAGACTATCATCTTTCGGCGACA
>CM023486.1:8541369-8565681 GCA_013339685.2 Hyalomma asiaticum | reverse complement strand
TGTCGGCCGACTGCAGCTCTTCTTCCACCGCTTCCATCACGAGGTTCGCTGTTGTGACAGACACAGACGCACCCATTGCCGTCCCAGTTCGCTGCTTGTAGTACTCTCAGTTGACAGAGAAGTACGTGGCTGCTGAGACAAAAGTTCAGCAGGCGGCTCAGCTCGACGCCAGCTCTAACCACCTTTCCACCATAAAGCGGCGGTGGTTTCGGCTCTGCTACCCGTGCACCGAGGGTTTGCTCTTCGGAGAATAAGCGGATAGAAGAAGAACAGGTGGTCAAAAGCGACCTTCTGAAGACGGCTACACGAAAGCCTTCGTTGGAAAGGTTGCTCGCCGCCAGACTAATCCCCGCCGACCCCTTCGAAAGGACACTGACCCGCCGCATTCCAAGCCCATACGCGTGTGTATTCCCTACGTTCAGGGTACAAGGGAAGCGCTCTCATGTGTGCTGTCTGAGCAGAGAATAAGAGTAGCACACGAGCCAATTTCCATGCTTGGCTGTTTCTTTCCGCGCCCGAAAGACAGGCTACCGAGGGAGAGAGCACAAGGTGTGATTTACTCCATTCCTTGTTCAGATTGCGGCGCGTCGTACGTGGGAGAGACCAAGAACTTCCCAGAGAGGCTACGACAGCACAGGAACGATGTCCGCAAGTTCAACAGACAAAGGAGTGCATTAGCTGAACACAGCGAGGTGCACGACCACCGCATCGATTTTGACAACTCCCGCGTGGCGTCTGTAAGACCTTATAAGCACTGCAGCATCCCCTTGTTGGGCTCCATGGTGGGTGGTTGGCGTTATTACCGAAACTGAATCTATTTCATGGCTAGTTCCTTCCCCAGCCCCTCTGATCGCCCTCGCAAAAGAGGGCGCACCGATGTATTCAGGTTTCTTGGCCACCAGAAAGTTTCCCTCGCTACCACGTGATCCATTCCGAAAACCCAGTCAAACCGGTCAGAGCGATCTCGCCTTTTCTCGTTTCACGGTGTATTATGAAAATCTTAGGTCCAGGATACAAAGCATGAAAACTTGCCAGTGGCGATTTACTTCTGGAACTTCAAGACAAAAAACAATTCGACAAGTTTCATAATCTAACCTCCTTTGGTGATGTAGAAGTTACAGTCACCCCTAACCATACTATGAACACCATATGTGATGTCATATCAGATGATGACCTGATAGAGCTTCCAGAAGCAGAAATCCTAGACGAATTGAAGGAACAGAATGCGACCAACGTTAAACGAATTCTGATGAGACGTGATGGGAAGGAGATCAAAAACTTAGCACCTAATACTTACCTTTCAGTGCAGCAGTTTGCCAGAAACTATTGAGGCAGGATATGTCAGAATACGTGTGAGACCCTACATACCAAATCCTTTGAGATGTTTTAAGTGCCAGAGATTCGGGCACAGTTCTCAGAATTGCTGAGGTCAGTTAACATGTGCTAAATGCAGTGCCCATGACCACCCTGCAGAAACCTGCCCGAACAAGCAACAGTGTGCCAACTGCGATGGTGAGCACCTGTGATGATAGCATGTTCTTTTCTTTCACAGATTTGTTTGAACGACTCTCTTAGCGAAGCCTCCAATAGTCTAATCGAGGACAAAGCCATTAATCACACTATATACCAAAACACAAAGCTCTTAATGTAAACTAAATAAATGGAAAGTTCAAGAAAAAAGAGCAGTCATCGAAAGAAAGTTTTACACAACGGAAAATTCAAGAAATGTTCTAGGAACAACATGCAGGCCCGAGGAGTTCGAGCGCGAATCGTTCAGTGGCGAGGGGAGCAGACTGACAAAGAAGATTCTTCGTGGTCTCACCAAATCTCGCTGGGCTTGGGTGAAGACCAGATGACTGGAGCGCAGCAGGCTAGCCAAGATGATGACGCCGGTCGCGACGGGTGACGACGGATGAGCCGCTAAGTGACTCGTTCAGATGGTGGAGGACTCCTGGCTGGCCGCGCGTCACGAAGCTCGGGCCCGCCGCCCGACTGCTCCGGTGCTGCCTGAAGGAACAGGCATCTGCAGGTTGTCGATGTAAATCCGTGCACCACGGGAGCTTCCAGGACAAACGCCGACACGAGACTGTACGTCAGGAAGGGGATGAACAGGACGTCCCGGACGGGTGAAGCCCTAGTGGTTCGGCTCTCGAACCCGACTGCCGCCTTCAGCGCCCGGCCCGGTGGATGACCTGCCCGCTTCGCCTCCTGGAACCGCTCTCTCTCAGTCCGATTCCGCAAGGTGTTCTTCTTGTTCTTTGTTGTTCTCATTGGCCATAACTGGGCACCCGTGTTCCTCAGCCATTGGCCGCTGGGAACACCGTGGCTCTTCTTGATTGGGTCTTTTTTAAATGCGGAGGATTTCTTAGTCGCACGATGTCGCGCGTGGGGGTGTAGGCGGCGGCGCCGTCCACACCCCCACTGCGCATGCTCGGCTCGTCTCGTGCCGGCCCACCGGGCGTGCAGCAAGCCGAGCATGCGCAGTGGGGGTGCGGACCTCTCCCCCGTACTCCTCTCCCTTGAACGCGGGTGGTGTGTATATAAGCGGCGGAGCGCACGTTCGGAATTCAGTCAAGGACCTCTTTGCGGACCTCTCCCCCGTACTCCTCTCCCTCGAACGCACGAGAAGCAGCGGCCTCATCTCAGACGATGACCCAGGAAAACTATTGATGTCATGCCGACTTCACACTTCTGAGGCTTGATTGTAAGTCCGGCCTCCCGGATCCTAACCAATAGAAGATGTAATGTTTTCATATGTTCTTCCCAGGTTGCTGTAGCGACGAGGACGTCATCAATGCAGTGTACTACATTTGGAATGCCCTGGAGAAGACGTCGCATTAAACGAGTAATCGCTGTTTTTATTCCAAACGGCATGTAGAGGAAGTGATAATGCCCGGATTGAGTGGAAAAGGCCGTTTTGGTCGTGAATTCTCATCCAACGGCACTTGCCAATATCCTTTAGTAAGATCAAACTTGGAAAAGAATTTCATTGTACCTATTTCCGTGAACATGACATCAGTTCTTGGGATCGGTTCTGCATCCGAAATTTAAACATCATTAATGCGACGGAAGTCCATGCATGTACGGTAGCTTCCGTCGGGCTTCTTAACCAGTACAAAGGGTGAGTTATACGGCGAGTCAGACTGCTCAATTACTCCGAGACGCGCCATATCTTGCACTTCCTTTTCGACTACCTACTTCATTGCGAAAGGTAAATGTTGTTGTGTACGGTTTAACGTCCCAAAACCAGCTCTGATTATGAGAGACGCCGTAGTGGAGGGCTCCGGAAATTTTCACCACCTGGAGTTCTTTAACGTGCACTGACATCGCACAGCACACAGGCCTCAACATTTCGCCTCCATCGAAATGCAGCCGCCGCGGCCGGGATTCGATCCCGCGACCCTCGGATCAGCTGCCGAGTACCGTAGTCACTAGACCAACGTGGCGGGGCATGCGAAAGGTAAAGGATACTGCAAAGTGTGGATGGGGTCAGAAGTTGTCAACTGAAGACGGCACTCCAGTAAAGTTGTTTTGCCTGGTAATTCGGAGAATACGTCTTCGTAATTGACCAGGAACTCACGAAGTTCTTCCCGCTGACATTCCCGAAGATCCGGACCAAGTTTGATTGCTTCTGTCCCAAAGCCCTTGGAAGAGTTGAAAGTGGGAACAGTTGTACCCGTGTCCCCCTCTTCCACCACAACAAAGGATGCTGACTGTGGTATCACTTCCGGTTGACGTTCCTTATTCCTCTTGAGCATGTTTATATGAAACAGTTTCGTAGTGTTTCCCATGTCCAGCCAATAGTCGCGGTTCCCTTTCTTCCCTGTGACCATGCAGGGCCCCTTCCAGTGCATCAGTAGTTTGTTTTCCGTAGTGGGAAGCAATACGAGGGCACGATCTCCCACGTTTCGACGACGGCACCTACTGCCCCTGTCGTAGTACCTTTTCTGATTTGCCTTAGCTCGTGATAAGTTCTCATGGGCTAACCGCAACGTTTTCTCCAAGCGATCTCTGAGATCCACAACGTAACCATAGGTTGTCTTTACTTCTTCGCCTAGGTGGTCTCCGGTCCAAACTCCTTCAGTATACTAAGTGGACCTCGAACGTGCGGTCCGTAAATCAACTCGAAAGGAGAAAATCCCAGGCTAGCTTGTGGCACTTCCCGATATGCAAAGAGGAGGGGTGCGAGTAACTGGTCCCATGATTTGGGCTCTTCTTGACACAATTTGCGCAGCATTTGCTTCAGAGCGCCATTGAAGCGCTCTACTAGCCCGTTGCACATTTTATGGTAAGTTGCGCAGCATTTCCTTCAGAGCGCCATTGAAGCGCTCTACTAGCCCGTTGCACATTGGATGGTAAGGTGTTGAACTAAGACGTTTCACGGCCAGTAGATCATTGACCTCCCTCATTAGGTCAGATGTAAAACAGGACGCTTGGTCGCACAGTATCTCTCGGGGAAAGCCAATACGTGAAAACATCTCAATCAACCCTTCGGCCACCGTAGCTGAATCGATCGACGGCAGAGCTATTGCATCGGGATAACGGGTGGCGAAGTCGACGAGGGTTAGTGTATACCTGTTTCCCATGTGAGATACCGGTTTTAATGGCCCAATGATGTCCACAGCTAGTCTTTCGAATGGAGTATCTATTAAAGGCATGCGGCAAAGAGGTGCCTTTCCAACCTTGCTCTTGGGATACGTGCACTGACATGTGTCGCAAGAGCGCACGTATCTTCTCACTGCCTCTTGGACCCCCGGCCAATAGAAGGATTCCAGGACACGATCGATTTTTCTCTTCGCTCCCTGGTGCACTGACATTAAACTTTCATGCTCCAAGGTGAGCACTTGACTACGCAATTTTTGGGGCACTATAACTTGTTGGATCATTTTGCCTGTGGGTAGTCGGAAATAGCGATACAACACTCCTGTCTGTATTTTGAATGAATACGAGGCCGCTCCATTTGCTTGGAAAGATAGACCTACTTTATTCCTGCGCGACTCCAAGGTCTTGTCTTGCTCTTGGGCTGCACAGAGATCCTCCCGGGTAACATTCAAGGGGCTAATGTCAACCTTGCATACATTTCGGGCCTCTTGGCTCTTGATGCCGACCAACAAAGAATGCGGGGAACCATAATTTTCCTGAGTTCCACTTGCACCTGTTGCATCTGTGGTCGTCCTTTCCTACTTTTCTTTCAATTCCCTCTCTCCACGTCTTATCTGGGTCATGCGCGTCTCGTGATCCCCGTATATTTCCAACAATAACATCATATAGAGGGCTTGTCATACATTTGGCAATGGTCGTGCCGGAGAAATAGGGAGAATGAATTGCAAGCTTGGCCTCAGGAATTTTGATGCTACTGCCGTCAGCCAATAACAATGTCGTAGTGGTGCCAGTAAGAGCTCCGTCTGGTACGAGGGACCGACGCACTACCAGCGTGTTGCTTCCAGTGTCTCGCAGGACAGAAGCGGTCTGGCCGAAGATTGCGCCTTGTAATACAGGCATCGTGCATGGCAAAGCCTTTCGCTGGGTGTTCACCACGCTAGCAATGTCCCCTTTTGCCTTTTCACCTGCTGCTATCGTACTTTAATTTGAGCCTTCTTCCGATGACCACAGGCAAGATGTCTTCTTTACTGGGCCGTTCTGCTTAGTGCAAACCTTAATGTCAAATCAAGTTGCTTTACTTTAGAACGGCAGTCCGATGCCTTGTGACCCAATCGACCACACCCAAAACATCGTGCTTGAGTCCTCTCGGACGAGCCTCCGCTTTTCTCCGCACTACTGTTGCTCCCAGTTTTCTCACGGAACAGGAACAAGTTAGACTGATTCTCAGCCTCTAAATAGTTGTCGGAAGCTTCGGTCATGTCCTCAAGCTTGCTATAGCTCTTTTCACGAAGAAAAAGCGCCAGTCGGGGATGACAGTTGTTCAGGAACTGTTCCAAGACCACGAGACTACGAAGACCTGCATACTCCTTCTCGGTCTTGGACATTTCCGTCCATCGGTCAAAATAACTCAAGAGCCTCGTCGCATATTGCTTGCCAGTTTCGCCATCCTGGGGCTTGCTCTGCCAGAACTTCTCCCGGTAACCGTCCGCCGTAAAACGAAAACGCTGGAGCAACGCCAACTTGGCCTTATCATAGTTAAGCAAATCTTCGGGTGATAAACGTCCAAAAACTTGAGTGCCTCGCTGCTCAAGCATAAACTTAGAGCAGTGGCCCATTTTTCTTTCTGCCATTCTTGTCCGGTGGCAACGCTCTCGAACCTCTTTAAATAGGCGCCTAAGTCATCCCGGCTTTCATTGAATCCCGGAATTAAATTGTGAGGATTCACGGTGCCTTGTGCACCCCATCCGGGTCCTCCATCACCCGTTCGGGTCTCTCCGCGGTTCCCTTGTGCTTCTGCAACCTTTAATTGTAACTCCACATTCTTCGCTTTTATTTCTTCCAACTCGCGTTCCTGCTTTCTGGCTTCTTGCTCCCTTTCGCCCGGCTCTATTCTAGCTTCCTGTTCCGCAGAACTTTCCTCGCGCGCTCGCGCCTCCTGTTCGTCATACCACGCTCTTAAGTCCGCACACTCGAGCCCCATGCGTTCCGCTAGTGCCAGTAACTCACGTGAGCTCGCCATGTTTTAACACTTTTCGCCGCTATAACAAACGAACGCGTTTGTCCTGTCGCGGACGCCAATTTGTGATGATAGCAGGTTCTTTTCTTTTACAGATTTGTTTGAACGACTCCCTCAGGCGAAGCCTCCGAGAGTCTAATCGAGGACAAAGCCGTTCATCACACTATATAACAAAACACAAACCTTTTAATGTAAACTAAATAAATGGAAAGTTTAAGAAAAAGAGCAGTCATCGAAAGTTTTACACAATGGAAAATTCAAGAAATGTTCTAGGAACAACATGCGAGCGCTAGGAGTTCGAGCACGAATCGTTCAATGACGAGGGGGGCGGAGTGACAAAGAAGATTCTTCATGGTCTGACCAAACCTCGCTGGGCTTGTGTGAAGACCAGATGACTGGAGCGCAGAAGGCTAGCCAAGATGATGACGCCGGTCGCGACGGGTGACGACGGATGAGCCGCTAAGTGACTCGATCAGATGGTGGAGGACTCCTGGCTGGCCTCGCGCCACGAAGCTCGGGCCCGCAGCCCGACTGCTCCTGTGCTGCCTGATGGAACAGGCACCTGCAGGTTGTCGGCCGAAATCCGTGCACCACGGGAGCTTCCAGGACAAACGCCGACACGAGTCCCGAGTTCAGGAAAGGGATGAACAGGATGTTCCGGACGGGTGAAGCCCTAGTGGCTCGGCTCTGGAACCAGACTGCCGCCTTCAGCGACCGGCCCGGTGGATGACCTGCCCGCTTCGCCTCTTGGAACCGCTCTCTTTGAATCCGATCCCGCAAGGTCTTCTTCTTCTTTGTTGTTCTCATTGGCCACAACTGGGCACCCGTGTTCCTCAGCCATTGGCCGCTGGGAACACCGTGGCTCTTCTTGATTGGGTCCTTGTCCTATTTCATTTTGTAACACCACGCCTTTTGTTCTTCGTCTTCGTCTTCCTCTGTCACTCGCTTTTTGATCGGGCACTTTTACAGCGGAAGCTGTTATGAGATCACAACAACGGCGCCGTAGTTGTCCGCCGCCGCCGCCCGTGACGGTAACCAATATCGCTCCTCGTGAAGAACAGGACAACTCCTGCCATCTATTGGCGCTGCTCCGCATAGCCTTAGAAATGTGTTTTTACGAAGCGCTGCCTCGTGAAGCAGATTTGTCGTATCGTTCCATGCGGCACGCAACAGGCGACGTGCGCAGCCCCGGCAGCAACCTGACTTGGCTCTTCGATATACCTGATGGCGCCTCCTCGCAAGATGCGGGCGCTGCTGAAGAAGTGAATCGCAGAGTTACGCGCGCGGCTGCAGCAGGGGAACGTCGGGGACAGCAGGCCGTTGTGCAGAGAGAAGCCCAAACCGCAGAGTTATGGCGCAGGGGATACCCACCACCTGTACTTGCACTAGTTTCCCCAAGTGTTTACAATGGCCTCTAGGAAGGTCGCTCCTTCAGCTTACGCTGTCACTGTCCTGCGATTCCGCGCAGGCCTGGCTCTTTTTTTGAACCATGCATTTGCACGAAGCACTTTTTAGGAATCGCGCACTTCATTGCACCGCACATCATAGCACCCCGCGTATTTGCGGTCCTGCCCGTCCTGGAAAAGAGAGAAGGAAATCGTGGCCATTAAAGTAAAAGAGAACGTATCGTTTAGGGAGGCACGACGGTGGGTGTCCTACCTTCGCATGAGTAGCTTCGCCGATGTGACGCTTCAGGGAGCAGCGTCACAGCGGCTGTCGGCTGCTGTCCAGCACACACGCAGTGAGCTGACAGTAAAGCCATATGCTCCCACGGTGGCTGCAGCGAGCGCTGCACCACCTTCCCAAAAACAGGACCCACCGGCTTCCAGCCAGGTGGGAGGAAAGGCTTCACCTACAGAGGTGAGGCCTGCTCGGGGAACCCACCGCTCGCTGGAGCGGGTGTCCAGAGTCCTGCAAGAAACGATGGACACAACCCCGAGCAAGTGGGCTCAGCACACACCAAGGGAGCGGCGCGACTCCGTCGACCACTCTAGGAAAGAGAGAATTCCCATTACGGGGCCCCAAAGGGCCTAAGCTAACTGGTATTTATTGAACACGCAGCACTAACTTCATTTCCGATATGGATACACAGGTTTTACACTGGAATGTCAGGGGGCTTCTCCGTAATCTTGACGATATTCAAGAACTCCTGCATAAACATAACCCAAAAGTGCTGTGTGTTCAAGAAACACATCTTAGGTCGACGCATACCTCCTTCGACACTACACAATCTTTCGTAAGGGCCGCAATGATGCCACCGCTTCGTGCAGTGGTGTTGCCGTTATAGTTGATAAGAGTGCTGCGTGCCAGGAGTTGAAACTCTGAACGCCACTTGAGGGAGTGGCTGCCCGAGTTATCCTCCTCAACAAAGTTGTCACAATCTGCTCGCCTTACATACCTCCACACTACAACTTACAGAAACATGAATTTCATTCCCTCATAGACGAACTGCCAGAACCATGTATAGTCGTAGGAGATTTCAATGCACACAGCAGCACATGGGGCGACTCTCGTATCGATTCGCGAGGGCGTCTTATTGAGGAGTTCCTCTTTTCTTCTGATGCGTGTCTCCTGAATGGCAAGGAGTCCACCTACTATAATCTAGCAAGTAAAAGTTACTCCTCCATCGATCTTAGCATAGCCTCTCCGTCCATTTTCACCGAATTGAAGTGGGAAGTAATGGGGAATGCCTACGGAAGTGACCATTTCCCTGTGCTACTGACGAGCTCAACAGCAAACGAATCTTTACTGCAAGCTCCCAGGTGGAAGGCTTATGCGGCCGATTGGGAGAAATTCCAGACGTTCACCAGTGGTATCTCGTGGGCGGAGATGTCTGCGTTAGGAACTGACGCTGCTGTGGAATACTTCAGTGTTTTTATTGTTGATGCCGCTTCTAAATGTGTCCCCCAAATAAATGGAGTGTCGCACAACCGCCGTGTTCCGTGGTGGAATACGGAATGCCGGCACGCCCGTAAGCAACAAAACAAGGCGTGGAGGCTCCTCCAGAACTCCCCTACAGCTGAGAATCTTGTAAACTTCAAGAAAGTAAAATCGCAAGGCAGGAGAACGCGCAGACAGGCCAGAAGGGAGAAAATTTCTATCAAATATCAATACATATAAAGATGAAGCTAAGGTTTGGCAAAGTGTCAACAAAGTGAGAGGCCAGCAAACGCGTCCGTTCCCTATGGTGAACACCCAGGGAGACAGCCTGGAGGACCAGGCCAACTCCTTTGGTGCACATTTTGAAGGCGTTTCCAGCTCATCACACTACTCTGAAAAATTTAAAAGATACAAAACAGCAACAGAACTACGGAAATTAGAACGTAAAAGCACCGGAAATGAGGTATGCAACCAGCCATTGTCCTTAGCTGAAATTTGCATCGCTTAACTCCTGGAACAGATCTGCCGCAAGTGCCGACCGCATAATATATGAGATGTTAATTCACTTACCATTTGAAACAAAGAAAACCCTCCCTTGTCTCTATAACTCTATATGGTCTTCCGGAGAAATGCCCTCAGCTTGGAAGGAGGCAATAGTAATTCCAATACTCAAGCAGGGCAAGGATCCATCTTCTGTTACCAGCTACAGATCCATAGCTCTGACGAGTTGTCTATGCAAAGTCCTTAAATGATAAACCGTCGACTGCTACATTTTCTAGAATCAAACTTGTTGCTGGACCCATACCAATGCGGGTTCCAAGAGGGTCGATCAACAACGGACCATTTAATTCGTATAGAGGCACAGATCCGCGAAGCCTTTGTCCACAAACAGTTTTTCCTGTCTGTGTTTCTTGATATATAGAAAAGGCTTACGTTACAACATGGCGCTTTGGAACACTTAAAGACCTCTCACACTTAGGTATACGCGGTAATATGCTGAACTTCATCGAAGGTTATTTGTCCAATCGCACATTCCGTGTTCGTGTAGGAAATGTGCTATCACGAGTGTTTATCCAGGAAACCGGAGTGCCACAGGGTGGGGTGCTCAGTTGCACTCTCTTCATCATTAAAATGAATTCTTTACGCCTGTATATCCTACGAAATATGTTTTATTGCGTGTACGTGGATGATGTGCAAATAGGATTTAAATCATGCAATTTAACATTATGTGAGAGGCAAGTTCAGCTATGAACAATGTATGCAAAATGGGCAGATGAGAATGGGTTCGCCCTAAACACTCAAACGAGTTCACGTGTCCTTTTCTCTAGGAAGAGAGGTCTGCACGTTGACCCCGACATTTCAATTCAGGGTGAACGTATGGCTGTAAAAACATAGCATAAATTCTTAGGTGTCATACTAGACAATAAGCTAAGCTTTGTACCCCACATAAAACATTTAGAAAGTACATGTATGAAAACAATGAATGTCCTAAAAGTCTTATCCAGAACAACATGGGGTAGTGATAAGAACTGCCTGATGAATTTATATAAAAGCTTGATAGTTGCACGACTAGACTATGGCGCCATTGTCTATGCGTCTGCCGCGCCAAGCGCTTTGAAAACGCTGGACCCTGTACCAGAACTCTTGTTTGGGCTAGTTGGTGACCATTCAACAACGGACCATTTAATTCGTATAGAGGCACAGATCCGCGAAGCCTTTGTCCACAAACAGTTTTTCCTGTCTGTGTTTCTTGATATATAGAAAAGGCTTACGTTACAACATGGCGCTTTGGAATACTTAAAGACCTCTCACACTTAGGTATACACGGTAATATGCTGAACTTCATCGAAGGTTATTTGTCCAATCGCACATTCCGTGTTCAAGTCACTTCAAGTCACTCAAGTCACTATGAATGGACCCTGTACATCATCTAGGTATCCGTCTGTCGACAGGGGCATTTAGGACAAGCCCCATACAAAGCCTTTATGTCGAATCAAATCAATGGTCGCTTCATTTTCAGAGGACGTACGCATATCTCTGTGTACTTTTTTAAAGTGAATGCAGACAATGAACATCCCACCCATTCTACTATAAATGACCTGTCCAGCTCTTGCATCTTTCAAGAACGCCCTTTACTGAGAGAACCCTACTCGCTGCGCGTGAGACGTCTGGCTGCGGAAATGGATGTTTCTCTCCTTGAGCATTGTCTCATGACTCCGCCAAAACAGCTGCCACCGCGGCATTGGCAGCTTATAGACTGCGACGTATCATTTGAAGAGGTCACGAAGCATGCCCCTGTTGCACACATTCGAATGCACTTCCTCGAACTTAGGAGTAAATATTCGTGTGCAGAATTTTTTACAGACGCGTCGAAGTCCAATGCTGGCGTCTCCTACGCTGCGAGAGGCCCATCCTTCTCAGACGTCAATGTTCTTCACCCACAAACCAGCATAATCACTGCCGAGGCGTACGGAATATTTTCGGCTGTCAAGCACATTAAAGAAAAGAAAATATCCAAGGGAATTATTTACACAGATTCCTTGAGTGTTGTAAAGGCGTTAAAGTATCTGAAAATCCACAAAACCCTTCAATTATATATATCCCTATATTCTCATTTGTGCTCCCTCTATGATGCAAAAGAACATGTCACAGTGTGATGGGTACCAGCTCATAGAGAAATTGAAGGAAATATGCTGGCAGACCAGATTGCAACATCCATCCAGTCAAAAAGAGGAGATCCATCTGTCCCTGTCCCTGCTGCAGACCTCAAGCCTTATCTCCGCCAAAGGCTCCTAATTTACTGGCAGCACTTGTGGGATGCCGAAACAAGCAACAAGCTGCACCTAATAAAGCCACAAATAGGAAAATTGTCCCCAACTATCAAATCGAAAAGAACTCATGTAATGCTGTCTCGGCTCAGAATAGGACACACGGCACCCATAATTACCTTTTGACTGGTGGTGACCCTCCAACATATATTAAGTCTGGGGAGACATTGACCGTGCTCCATGTTTCGTTGGAATGTAAGGATCTAAACCGTCAAAGAAAGAAACATTTTAGGAAGGCATATCACGAGCACATCCCCCTCCATCCTGCGATGTTTTAGCGGCGAAGCTCCTTATGGTGTGAGTCGTTCGCTCCTCTGTAGTAGTATGTATGTAGCCACCTCGCGCTCGCCCTCGGCGCGTGCCTCCCGGCGCGCGAGCTCTCTCACTCTTCCATCTGCTGTCTTGTGAGAGAGAGAGAGAGAGAGCGAAAGGCGCGCGTTGACTATGGAAACGCTTTCTTCGATGAACGCTCTACCAGCTCGCAAAGAAGGAGAACGCGCCCTCACCCGCGAGAGGCAAGCTTGACGCAGGCAGCGTCTTCTAGCGAGTTTCTTGATAGAAGAATACCGACTGCTCGCGCAGGAGAACCGTTCACCGGCCACCTATATATATATATATATATATATATATATATATATATTGAAGCGGTCTGCACTGAATGCATGAAAGAAGACGAAGTGGAGTGCAGGGGAAGGGAGGAAGAAGTAGGAATAAAGGGGCGGACGACACCCGTCTATTGAGACCATGTGTTTTATGTCTCAGTTCCTTGTAGGAACGCTACATTTTGGCGCAGCCGACAGCTTTTGAAGAGCAACCATGTGGGTTACCTTCTTCACAGACGAAGCGTCATCGGAGTGCCTTGCCTTCACCCGGTACCAAGTGCACGGTGAGCCAGCGATGGACATTCCTCGCGAAGTTAGCTCTACCGACCTTATCGACTTTGTGCTGCAAGAAGCTTCGATGAGCCGCCAAGCTCTAGTGAAAACAGGATTTGTCAACGTGAATCTGCGGCTCCAGAAACTGAGCGAACTCGTTCTGGAACCTATTCGCCGCGGTTCCCTCAACCATGGAAACGCCGTCCGAGAAGGTGAGCTTGGTTCTAGCAAACATTCAGCAACAACAGCGATGCATGCTGTAACAAACTGAGCTAATGCGAGGGTTGGCCAAGTCGATTAGTCAAGAAAGGACAGCACGAAATATTATACAGCCGGATTTTTTTGAAGGCGACTCGCAGAGTGCGGACTATTGGATGAGGTCTTTTGAGTACGCATGTGACCAGAACATGTGGGACAATGACGACACAAAGATTTTGCACATGCGCCGTTATCTAGGTCCCATCGCCAGAAAATGGTACGATGTTCAACTTACGGATAAGACACCAACGTGTTGGGAACTGTGGAAAAAAAGCTTTCTGGGGACTTTCCAAGGCAACGCTGTAGAAATATGGGACAAGGCGCTGCGCTTTACATATACGAATGGTTCTTTGCTGAAGTACTGTCTTGAGAAGCGCCACCTTCTGTATTATGCAGAACCAAAGCTCCCGTCATCTGCAGTGGTAGCTTTGGTAACGCAAGGCCTCTGCATAGATGTTCGCAGTCAAATACAACTTAATAATCCAAGAACATTTGATGACCTTCTGCGGTGTGTGCACACCATAGTACCAGCATGTATTTCGCGAGCACCGCAACCTCTTATGAAGCACATGGTCGCCACAAGCATATAGAGCATCCAGAGTCAATTCCATCATCTAAATGTAAGGACGAGTCTCTAGGAACTGTACAACAGTGGAATTATGAGGCGGGACCTACTGCCGCGTCAAACGACGGAGCGAATCCTCAAAACCTCACTACCTTCAACGATAAGCCCCAGACCGAGACAGTTTATCTGATATCATCAACCTTACTTTATGCCCCTATTAAGGTAGACGGCATTGAAGTGAAAGCTCTTGTAGACAGTGGGGCTACTGTCTCCATCATCAATAAGACTATAGTGGATGCCAGTCGTCTGCATGCTGGTAGAGAATTGCGCGTGCAAGCCTACGATGGGTCTGTCAGCACGCATAGCGACTGGATAACCCTAAGCATCGAATTTCAAGGACACTCAATTACCAGTGACGTATTGGTGCTTCCTGGCGTCACACATGATTTTCTTCTTTCACGCCCAGACATGAGGCTCAAAATAAACACCTGCTGGGATGACAAACTAACGGTTGGCGACAACGTAGAGCCGCAGTACCTTCCCAATACGCCCAGCGCGCCAAGGATGATTTCCGACCAGGAGGACATTAAAATCAAGTACCCGGAACTTACGTGTATGGGCAGCTACCCTCCGGCAATGAAGTCTCACGTGGTTCCTTTCGAGCTCGCTGACAAAACTGTGGTTCGCAAATCTCCTTACAACATGTCCAGGGATAAAAAGGTGTGGTTGAAAAAGGAGCTGCAAGAAATGTTGGATGCAGACATTATCCGCCCTTCTGTATCTCCATTTGCTTCTCCCATAATATTGCTCCAAAAGAGGACGGAACATTTCGACTTTGTACAGATTATCGAGCTCTTAATAATCAAGCAGAATTGATACCCTACCCAATGCCGAGGGTCGACGATATTATTGACGAAACTGGTGGCTGTCATTGTTTTTCAAGGATAGACCTCTGCAAAGGATTTTGGCAGATTCCACTGAGTGAAGAAACAAAAAAGTACACCGCCTTTATAACACCTTTTGACTTGTTTGAGTACAATCGCTTACCATTTGGCTGAAAAAATTCTCCGGCGTGGTTTCAGAAAATTATGACTGACATTCTGAAACCCTACTTGGGCATATTCTACAGCGTGTACATCGATGACATCATTGTATACTCGAAGACAAAAGAGGAACACCGTTGTCACCTATCTAAAGTGCTTCACGCCCTGAGCCTTTCTCAACTCAAGGTAAATTTCAAGAAAAGCGCTTTCTTTCAAGACAAGGTTGTGTTTCTAGGAAGGTTGTTCGACGGACACACTAAGAGCACAAAACAAGAATCGGTAGAACGAATTTTAAGCTAACAAAGCCTTATGATGTGCACTCTCTGTGTGTTTTTCTTGGACTAGCAGGACACTTCCGGGCGTTTATCAAGGACTATGCGCTGAAAACCAGGTGCCTTGTGCGTTTAGCTCAAAAAGACACACCTTTTGAATGGAACCAGGAGTGCGAATCTGCCTATTGTGAGCTCGTCAAGCTAATATCGTCGGATCCCATCCTGCGAATACCAGATTTTTCTTTGCCATTCGTACTGAATACGGACGCATCACACTACGCAACTGGGGCTGTTCTGTACCAAAAACCTTCCAAGCAAGCTGATCAGACGAAACCTTACGTTGTGGGATACTACAGCTATACGCTGAAACAAGCTGAAATAAATTATTCGACTACAGAAAAGGAAGCGCTGGCCGTCTTAAAAGCCGTTCAGTATTTTCGAACATACCTTGAAGGCGCTAAATTCACGCTTTTCGCGGACCACCAAGCCTTGACTCACCTTTTAAATATGGCACAACCAAGAGGAAGCATTGCAAGATGGGTTAACTATCTCCAACAATTCGATTTCCTAGTGTCACACCGTCCTGGCCCACTTCTCACAGATTCCGACGCCCTCTCCAGGTTGCTTGTTCAGGAGTCAGCTGATAACTCAGAAAGAATCAATCATGTCAAGCTATGGGAAGGTACACAAGATCTCAAGTTTATTGATGGAAAGTACCATATCCCACCCACTCTTGTTCAAAAGATTCTTCACTTGTACCATGACACTCCTGGATCAGGCGGACATGATGGCTTCTGGTGCACGTATAAGAAATTGCTCATGAGGTTCACATGGCCTGGCATGAAAAACGACATCAGCAACTATATCCGGACGTGTCATCTTTGCCAGGTGAACAAAGTAAAGTTCAAGCAGTCGACTGACGTTATGGCAAACCCTGAGTACTCACGAGTACCTTTCGAAGTTATTCATTTGGACTTTGCAGAGGCCAAAAAGGGGGAGGGAGTCAGACGTACGCAAGCTTTTCTACTCTCGATTGACGAATGCACAAGGATGGTTACCGCTAAAGCAGGAAAGGAGGACGCAAACAGCGTTATTAATCTACATAAAGATGAATGTTTCAAGCACACCAAGACGATAGTTTGTGACAACGGTCCTGCGTTCCGGAGTTCCAAGCTAGCGAAATGGGCTAAGGAACGAGACATAGCTATTAAATATTCTTCTCCTTATCACCCTGCAGGAAACGGATTAGCAGAACGGGCTATACGGGACATTAAGCAGTTCCTAAAGATGTATCCGGATTTTGCAGGCGGCTGGAAGTGCTGCCTTGAAGCCGCTGTAAAGCACCATAACCGGTCCCACACCATTGCTTTAGGCTGCAGTCCTCACTTCTTTACGTCCGGGACAGCGCCCATACTTCCTGCAGACCGTGAACTAGGACTGCTAGGAAATCTTAAACTTACAGAAAGGGAGAAAACGGTAGAAGAACAACAAGTCTACCAACGCCGGATGAAAAGAAATTTTGATAAGCGGCACAACAGCAAGATACCATACATTCAACCTGGGGAATACGTCCTTGTCAAGAAAGGCGTTGCACCTTCAAATACTCAATACTATGGACCCTTCCAAGTTGTAAGGACAGCATCGCAGCACGGAATATTGAAGAACGTTTGGTATACTGGAGCCCGGGGTCAAATCGAAAGTGCCTCCATCGGAAACGTATTCAAATATTACACCAGGAGGTGTAATCAAAGAAGTGGGGAAGAGTGAAGCGGTCTGCACTGAATGCATGAAAGAAGACGAAGTGGAGTGCAGGGGAAGGGAGGAAGAAGAAGTAGGAATAAAGGGGCGGTCGACACCCGTCTATTGAGACCATGTGTTTTATGTCTCAGTTCCTTGTAGGAACGCTACATATATATATATATATATATATATATATATATATATATATATATATATATATATATATATATATATGTATATATATATATATATATAGGCACTGGATCTTGACTTACAATGAAGTGCCGGTGGGAGATTTCGCGTTTGCGTAGTTGAACCACAAGGATTCGTAGCGTGCGCGTTAACTAAATTAATCCGGAACTCGGCACGATCTACGCTGAACTCCAGGAGCTTCACCCACTCATCATCATTCATTTCGTGGATATGCAGTGGATTTTTTAGGAAGGGACCCAATTTTAGATCATTCAACCATTTTAAACTTTTTAAAAGACGCAAGCACCTTGATAGCCCTTCGCGCACGAGACACCTAGCACGCCCTCTCCTAGTAGACGGTGCTGCTGGGACAGTTAATTATATGGCACTCCCCCTCTAGGCCCCTTTTTGTAAGGGTCCTCTAGGTAGTAGGGCCAATGGAAACCAACTGACAGCAGTATATCATAATCATTGCGCATTAATCATGTCAGTGTCATAATTTTATTATTATATATATTTTAGGTACGTTAGGTACATATAATTTTAGGCCCATTTACAGCCATATAACACCACCTAGTCATTGCCCACGCCACTGTGTTCACATCATAATTCGCCTGGCGCTCTTTGGCCGCAAACGGCCCTTGCGCAAACGGCCCTTGTATGGTTGGCCACCATACATCATCATCATCATCCTCGTATTGCCCGCCTGCCGCCTGCAGACCAAGAGCCAAGGTACGAAGCTATTTCAGCTAAGTATGGTGCGGAAGCATGCAGAAGAGAATGAAATCTTCAATGTCATTGACTTCACAACCAGATACATCATCCCAGCAGCGGCGCCAACTTCAACCAAAGATGTACTAAAGCACATGCATTTGCTGTTCCACAGATTTGGAGACCCTGACGATTGTCTCTCTGATCATGCCAAATCATTTGAGTGCCACAACTTCAAGAATTCGATGCGCATGCATGGTGTGGGCATGCATTTTTCAGTAGCGTACCGTGCCACCAGCAACGGACTGGTTGAGCGTGCCAATGGAACACTTGTGACGGTACTTCGGAAACTGCGATGGTGATCAATCATTTTGGGTCACTAAACTGGAAGAAGCCGCTTTTGCTGTGAACTCAACCCGCCATCGAGCACTGATTTCGAACATTTGTTTTGATTCGTACCAAAGCTGCCACATCAAAAAATCCGCCCACACCAAACCTCTGACCTCAGTGAAAGGCTCCTGACACTGCCAGACCTGAGAAGCGAAGCAGGCAGCAACTCCGAACACGTGCAGGAAACTAGGAAAACAATATATGACAGGACCCACCGCGATGCATCGTTTGAAACTTGCGACTTTGTATGGGTACGGCGACAAGAGCGAATCCTACAGGGGTCTGAAAAGCTTGCTCCCAAATTCAAAGGCTCATACCAAGTCACACGCAAGCAAACTCCAGCCACCTACGACGTTCGACAGGTAACACACTCCACATCTAGACCAGACAGCCGAGTTGTTCATGTCAGCCAGATGAAGAAACATCGTCCACCATACTTCAACCCAGTCCTATCCCAGCCGACAGCGAGAGATGAAGCCCCTACTCCAAAAGCCGCAGAATCATCGCCTGAGGACCATGTCCCTGTTCGTCACTCCGCTAAACTTGCAGATGAACATAGCTTACCTTTACCTGCAGATGAAGCCTCTGCCCCGCCTCCAAGCCGACGACCCCAGCGTCATCGCACGCAACCCCGACATCTACAGGCCTATGACATGTCGGTGGAAGATTAGTTTCCAAGTGGACTTGGACTTCTAGGTGGGGTGGGATGTGAGCTCCAGCTCCAAACATAGCGTTACTCTGGAACCAGGTCAAGCAAGCCTGTGCTGCAGAGAGCGCGGGATCGCAACGAGCGGAAAACGTGTCTCAGCCTCGCGCAATGCGACTCTAATCTGTATTTCGACCGATATATATATATATATATATATATATATATATATATGTATATAATGCGTTCTATGTAGGCTACAATGCTGCTCGATAATTAAACGTGTACTTCAAGAGGCACTCGCGGTTTACTAGTACAGCGGCAGTGCCAGTGTCTGACATATATTCAGGTTCGCTGAAGCTCGATCACAGCTGTTGATCGCTTCGCAAAACGCATGCGCAGTGCAGTGGGAGACATCTCATCTTATTTGTTCAGTAAACTGCGCTGATCGACAAATTTGTGTCATTGCATCTGAGTCAGACAAGAGTGCGATAGCAACTTTCCGTGACATATATGTGCTTGGTGAAAGCGCGTCGCTTCGATGCTCACCGCTTCATCTTCAAGCACCGCGCAGAACTAAAAATCGTCTGTTCAGGTTGACCGATGCCTTGGCTGTACAGAGCAGTAATTTTGATTCGTCGGAATTGCGTATCCTTAAGGTTTGGAGCACCGTTCTCGTGTAGACGGACTTGGCCGGTAGGCTATATGCTAAGCTTCACTGGGAACATACTGGGACAGACCGATCGCGACTCGGCAGTTTGTTAAAGCTAAAGTTATTACCTATCAGCTGAAGAAACTTTCTCACATGATTACCTTTCGGCGCATCCAGAGTAACTGAAGGGGCAGCTATCGCCAGAGGTGCATTCGCGGCGTCGTGATACCGATCGGTGGCTTTTTTTTTCTTTCCTTTGTCTGCGTGCGTTAGGAGGAGTGGAGAACGCGTCATTAAATGAACGTTACAACTGCGCGGCGATGGTTTTACTGTTGTTTGTGCCGACTCCTCCAGGCAATTAAACATGACAGCAGAACTCATAGAAGAATTTCATAGACGTCACGTTGCGTGTCTAAGCTAAGTGCTGGGAAAATACGCAAAATAAACATTCACAGCTGCTAGCGCTTAATATAAGCGGAACCCGTACGCGACGACTTGCTGCATACTATGGCTCGCAGCGATGAAGTGCGGCCAAGCAGTAAATGTTCTCACACCTAACGAAATCAACTGATACAGCCGCAGCGCAGAGCATGCATGCGCCTGCGAAACCAGCGCCAACGTCTCTTGAGCTGCTTCCAGTGTGTTCCACACTCCTACCAGTGCGCAGCCTCCCAGTGTACAGCGCTCCCCCGCGAGCGTTGGAATGTCACTTGTACCAGTGACATTCCAGCTATGCCAGCTTGCCCCAGTACAGCGCCAGCGCACACCAGTGCAAGCCAACACTGTCAGCGTCCCAGTCTGTACCACCCAGTGAAATATCATCGTTCCCAGTGCGTTTCCAGTGCTCCAAGCGCGGAAAACGCACTGGAAAGGCACTGGGTCCGCTGGTTTTTGCAATAAGGCTGCGCTAAGAATGCGACGCTATGCAGGAAACAAGGCCTCTGCCGACGATTTGGTGCTGCCACCTGGCAGTTTCCTAGGGATTCTGCTCAAGCTCATGTTTCCCGACGGCGCTACCAGATGGTGTCCATATCTCACGCAGCGTAGTACGGCCGGCAGAAGACTATCCTCTTTCGACGAGATTTGCAGCGAAGCACGCAGATACGCGGCCAATTTTTATTTCAAAAATTCCCCGAAAAGCCCTCAAGAGAGGGTATTTTTTGGGGGGGCCAAAGATATCGGGTACAGTTTATATACCTAACAACTTCGCGTCAGTCTGCTGCGACGCCACGTATCTTCCCTTGCGCGATGGCGAGGAGCGTATAGTCTTCCCATCTTGCAAGTCGTTGAATTCGTTCGAGCTCTTCGATCCAGTGCTTGAAAGTAGGGGTGCCACTTCCGTTGAAGGTGGCCAGCGAAGCTGACAGATCCGGTAGCATTGTAACATGCACTGGGTTCGCTTGACTCGCTGTTGTTGTCATCATCACGGCCATGTTCTCTTGGAGAAACGCTGCCATGCGCTGCACGTTCTCTGCTCGGTCTGACGTGAAGGTTGGCATGGCTGGGAATGACATTGTAATCGCTGGAATGGTCGGGAACGACAATGAAGTTGCGGGCAGGCCTGCCGCGGGCTCATAGTTTGGCGGGAATTCTTGAGCGGCATCGAATGAAAGTCTGTTGATTAGTTCCTCCTTGCTACCAGTTGTGGAGAGGCTCCGGCGTTGCAGCTGGGTTTTAATAATGCGTACATTCAAGGTGGCTAGGTCTTCTGCGGCGGCAAAACGCCAGTTCATGAACGACATCACTGTTGGCACGTCGGGTGGGTAGGCTTAGGAACAGTTTGGCGTTTATATTTGATGTTTATATTTTGCTTTTTATATTTATGGAGAGGAGCTGGTACTGCGTTACACTGTGGAGGCGAGTCCCAAACAATAGTCGCATGGCTTGTTGAACTGGTGCGTTTTCCACCGGCGACGTTGCCGTAGACAACCATTGGATAGGCGCCCTGGTGAGGCGGGGCTGTCAGGGAGAAAAACTCGTCTCGGGACAGAGGACAGGGCGGAATTTTGGAGATTCGAGAGACTCGAAGAGAGGCAGTGACCCTCCGTCATGTGAAGAAGTAAGCTTCGTTTGCGATCCCTCGTACGATCCTGGCCGTTCGGCTCTCCAGCCTCGGAGAGACGATGTAGTCTTTGCGAGAGCATGATGTGAGCATGATCAGCTACGGCGACTTCGAGGTCGACATCCGAGTTTCTAACAAAGCACCAGTCCACAGACGGGCGACGAGACCTATGCGCCGATGGAGTCCTCCCAGATGAGCGTTCCTTTCGTTGGCGGCAGCAAGCGTACTTGCTGCGTCGTTAGTTTATGAGCCGTTGTACCCATTGTATCGGCCGTGCATTGACGAGTTTGCCCTATTAATTCCTGTGCTGCACTATGCGTTTACGTTGCTCTTTGTTTGCCTTGCATCATTACGTTGGGTACTAATTGTTAACTGTATACTTTGATCATGTTCACACTGCCTCTTCTGCCCGGCCCCAGCACGAATCCGGTTTCGTTAAATCGTTCTTGAGGTGTGTGGCCAGAGAGGGTGAGCAATTATTGTGGGATTACGTGAAGCGTTTCGAACGGAGGCTTAGTGTAGTTGTGCTACTTGTGAAGTGTTGCGGCGTAACCCCCCCACCCTCTTTGCCCGAAGTAGGGACATCTCAACATTCCGAAGTTCACTTTAGTGAGTTCCAAATCAGATTTATCCATCCCGACTTGCATTCCGCATGCCTCGAAGTAAACAAAGTAACCATGTTTCAGGAGGCCTACAATGTTAATGAGGACGGCATTTTTCTGTAACGCAATAAATAGGCTTAATTCTTTAAAAAAAGGAAGTGGTAATATGTTCAGGACAGATGTAGCTGCTTATAATCACAATTGCAGGCGAATCTCTGTTCTTCGTGCAAATTTATCGAAAATTTGGTGAAAGAAGCGCCTGTATAATGTAGCAAACAGGTAAGTTTGGTGAGGAAACCATAATACGAAATATATACTAAAATGTCGCCCTGTATGTCTTCTAGCATGTTAAGTTTGAGAGAGCCTTCCGGAGTTTTATCAGGACAACGCCACGATCAATTCATAAAGGGTTTCAAAAAATGTGTTTGCTACGTCATTTTCAGCTTACCTACCTCAGGTATGCTGAACGCTGTTCCCGGCTGCGCCTTCTATCACGAATTCTTTACAGCATTTCATGCGTATGTGTACATCGATCATTATGCTATTTTGAAATTATCATCAAGGTATAGTAGCGTGCGCAAGTGACGAATCTTCGCAGTGGTGGGAAAATAAATCTCTTTCTACTAGATTGCGTCGACACGGTGCCCTCTGTGGAGGTTTTGAATGTCTGAGAGTATCGTTATTTCGGTGCTCAGTTCATATGACAACTGAATACTGAAGTAGGCCGCATATGCTGTCAGAATGTATATATATATATGAAGCCGCGACTCCTTCCCCCCCGCCCGTCGAAAATTCCGAGCCCTGCCCCCGAAAAAAATTTCTGGCTACGCCACTGAAAGGGGTGTGTTGCCTCCTCCGGGGGGCCTTAAAGACCCAATCACCCGGAATCGGCTCAACCCCCAAGATCCCCTTTTCCCCGGACACGGCTCAGCCACGCACAGCGAGGCGTGGGAGAGGGTCGAACCCCCCCCCCCCTCCTTTGGCTCGGGTCCGTGGTGTCGCCACACACCAAACGTCTGCTTACGCAGACGCCCCTGCGGGGGGGGGGGGGAGGGGGCAATACGAGGAGGTTGCATCATCCGTGTGGTGTGCTGGAACGTAGATGGTCGAGCAGTTTGTGGGAAGTTCACAGTATTATCAATTCTGGCAGAAGCACTCTGGAGCTGCGAGCGTTGCAGCTGTCCTATGAATTCCTCAGTTGACTGTGAAGATCGGGTCAGGCGGGCATGGTCCAAAGCTCTATCCACTTCAGACACGATGCTGAGGAAGTCATCCACGGAACGGGGTCGTTGAACGGCAATGGATGTGGCTACCTGGTCGTCAAGAATGCCTTGAACGAGGTATTCAATGCGTTCCTTGCCAGTGATGGGAACTGGACAGCGTGACATGATCTTCAGCTTTGCAAAGGCGTACTGCTGCAGGCTCTCTCCGGCTTTCTGTGTGGGCTATGACCTTCTGTTGCCACTGTATGATCGAATCGCCAAATTGTTCTCGGAGTCCGGCCTCCCAGATGGTCCAGTTGGTAAGCTGTAGCCCTGTTGAGGCGCGACAGTCTGCTGCGACGCCACGTAGCTTCCCTTGCGCGATGTCGAGGAGCGTATAGTCTTCCCATCTTGCAAGTCGTTGAATTCGTTCCAGCTCTTCGATCCAGCGCTTGAAAGTAGGCGTGCCACTTCCATTGAAGGTGGGCAGCGAAGCTCACAGATCCGGTAGCACTGTCACATACACTGCGTTCGCTTGACTCGCTGTTGTTGTCATCATCACGGCCATGTTCCGACGGAGAAACGCTGCTATGCGCTGCACGTGCTCTGCTCGGTCTGACGTGAAGGTTGGCATGGCTGGGAATGACATCGTAATCGCTGGAATGGTCGGGAACGATAATGAAGTTGCGGGCAGGCCTGGCGCAGGCTCATAGTTTGGCAGGAATTCTTGAGCGACATCGAATAAAAGTCTGTTGATTAGTTCCTCCTTGCTGCC
>CM023486.1:8448455-8541269 GCA_013339685.2 Hyalomma asiaticum | reverse complement strand
TGCGCGGTTACCGCACAGGCGCCGGAGGGGTTCGCCACCGTGCAAGGACGACCCCCACTGACGCTCAATCCATCGGAATAAAAGGGTCTCCGCGAGAAAAAACAAGAAAAGCAGCGCTGTGTCCGCCGAGGAAGCCGCTACATGGCAGGGACCTACGAGACTACGCGACACTGTATATTATTTCAAAATGGCGCCTTGGAGGGTGTTTCTGGCACTGCACGGTGTCCAATTAACAAAAAGAAAATGCGAAGTCACGTCTCGCAATATGGAAAGCACCGTTTCCAGTGATGTCATAGCTGCGCCAATTGCACCAAAAGGCGAATCCCGGCACATCCTGCTACATTTTTTCGCGTTTTCACAATTCTGCGCCAGAATGGCGCCAAACGCGTGTTTTGCATCCTGAGCACGAAACCGACTTCTCGGGACGTCCATCCTGACTTCGCAATGCCAGTAAATTGAAACTTCACGCGGGGGTACCAGTGGACCGGGTGGGCGAGATGTGTACGATACTCGCGTACGCGTCTTTCAAATCGCGCCTCCACAATCGGCGCGTTCCGTATGTCGCACCGCTTGTATCATATGCGTAGAAGACCGATTTGATGACGAGCGTGCGTAGGCTGCAAGCGCAGAGGGCCTATGTTGCAAGAGACCGCTCTGGAAACGGATTCCAATGAGGTCAGTATCTTACAAGATACCCTGATCGGCGCGAGGGTTCTGCATCGCTGCTTTCTTTGGATATCACAGTGCACCCATGATTCCAAACACGAAGAAAGCAAATCCGGATTTCCTGATGAAATAGCTCGCCGCGGAAGATACGAAACTAAAGGGTGTTCATGTGCCGTACATGGGTTTTAGATGCGAAGCAGCTTATGCTCGAACCTGTTCCGTCCCTGCGCCGTCCACACCCCCACTGCGCATGCGCAATAGGTGGCCCAAGCTGGCAAGCAACGAGAACGCGCCCTCGCCCGGGAGAGACAATGCTGACGCAGGCAGCGTCTGCCAGCGACTTTCTTGATTGAAAAAAGCGACTGCTCGCGCTCCCCGGCCACCCCATATATATATATATATATATATATATATATATATATATATATATATATATATTATAGGCACTGGATCTTGACCTGCAATGTAGTGCCGGTGGGAGATCGCTCTTGCGCGTAGGTGAACCACAGAGCGCGCGCTGCGAATCGTTAAGTAATCCGGAACTCGGCATGATCTACGACGTGGGAGCGCAGGAACCACATAAAGACTAGGAGCATAAATGACGACGCGTGTGTAAATATACACACACGTTGTCACTCATTTACATGCATGAGTGAGCAATGTCACGGGTGATTTACGGTAGCACCGAAAGATTCCAACTGCTTCGCATACTACTCAGGGTTCCCTGTATGGGGAGATTTTTTACCCTTTCCAATGTTTCCACAACTGCGCCGACAGGCTTGAAGACCCCCCCCCCCCCCTTTTTCTTTGTCTAGCGGCTCGCAGGCAACCGCCGCACCGCTGCCCACTTTATGAAATCACGTTAAAGGTGACTTACCAGGTGACTTACTACAGCGACGACAGAAATTGGCGACGCCGTACGTGGTCTCTCGCATTCTTCGGACATAGGTGCGCGCGATATTGCGAAACAGAAAAAGCTTACACGATACAGTTGCCGCGATTGGGGTTGTTGCTTTGTTTTCATCCGCATTTTGACAAAAGCACTTTTGTTTTCGTGGTGTTCCAATGTTTTCGATATGTGCATTAATCGAATGAAGTGGAAAGCGAGTTGTTCGCCGAAGGTGATAACATCGGCGTCACCCCTTGGTCTGGGCAACACCCCACCAGGTTTAGATAAGGCGTGGCGGCAGAACGGGAGCGACCTCTCTGCTTTTCATTGATCACATTGCGTTGGACCGGCCTTTCTTTCGGCTTTACACGTTACGGACGTGTTACGCGTGTGTGTTGTGAGGAGGACTTCGCTAGGCGGTGTTCAAATCGCCGTCGCTGGTTGTGCTCTTCCACGTGATCAAATTCTTGAAAACATGATGGAAGTTTCTTTTTCTTTCTTTCTTTAGATCGCAGTTATACGTCCGCTCATCACATCCGTCCGTTATACATCCGTCACTTATAACTTCCGCGATCGGCTGCAGCCGATCGCGAAGGCCATGGTCCTTTCCTGCGGTTACGCGGCGCTGTTGCGCTTTGGCGTAAGCGAACGTAGCATGATCGCGCGCAGAAGAAAATGGACGTCATGCAAAGGTAAAGGAGGTTTGAAGGGGGAAGGGAGGGAGTGTTTAACCATACCATAGAATATTCTCAGCCTCGCGAACAATCAGCGAAGAAGACGCCATGCACAAAAGGGCGGAGTGGAGGAGGGATCGTCTGCGCTCACATGTTTCGCAAGTCTTCTAATCATTGTCCAATCTTTTTTTCATGCCGTCGAACACTCTTGCGGCACTTTCCGCATGGAAAAACAGAAGTCTTTGGTGACGACTTTGCGCAATATGTCAAACTGCAATTTAACCGAGTTTTAATATCAAGTTAATTGCCCTTTTTACCGACCTTCCTACATCACTGACGTAACTAATTTTCTGGGACAACATCTGATGCTGCAAAATTGCCCTTAAGAAGCACTTTATGGCATATATCAATATTTTTTCTAAAGGCATCCTCTCATTCTTTTACTTCTTACAACGTAAGTTTTTCTTTGCTCAACAGTGAGCTTTCAGCTGCTCTACAAGCCTGTTTTGCAGCTCCAAAATGTACCTTTTTGCTGCTCCTGAAGCAGCTCCAAAACGGTTTCGGCCGATCATATCACTCCGTTTCTGAAAACTAAAAGCACAACATTCCCCGTTTCATTTTGCTTCTTTTATTTTTTTTACATATTACTACGTCTAACAGTCTAAGCTCGTTTACTTCTCCTTGCGCAGGTCAAGAGCGCCGATGTCGTGCGGTCGTACATTAACCGCATACAGGAGGTGCAGCCTCTGTTGAATGCCGTGATCGAAGATGCCTACGAAGAGGCTCTGCGCAAGGCCGAGGAAGTCGACAAGCTCGTGGCCTCCGGAAGCCGCACGGTGCAGCAGATGCAGCAGGAGACACCGCTGCTGGGGGTTCCAATCACCACCAAGAATTGCGTTGCCGTCAAAGGTGCGCCTGCTGCAACAATGATCGACCATCATTGTTGGCGATGGTGTCATATCCGCGAAGCGCATGGCATAAATTCATTTTAGTATATGTAGAGGTGGAATGGTGTTTCAAGTAGAGCTATGTTTCATCAGGTCATAGTTTCGACGAACTGAAACTCTACATACTTCAGGGAAACTTCCGCTCGCCCAGGGTCAGAACTTACAGGGAATCCTATCTCATCATCATCATCAGCCTGTCTACGCCCACTGCAGGGCAAAGGCCTCTCCCATGGATCTCCAATTATCCCTGTCCTGTGCTAACTGGGTCCAATTTATCCCCGCAAACTTCCTGATCTCATCTGCCCACCTGACTTTCTGTCGCCCCCTACTACGCTTGCCTTCTCTAGGAATCCACTCCGTTACCCTTAATGACCAACGGTTGTCTTGTCTTCGCATTACATGGCCCGCCCAGGCCCATTTCTTCTTCTTAATTTCTATTAGTATGTCCCTAACACGCGTTTGTTCCCTAACCCACACCGCTCTCTTCTTGTCCCTTAAGGTTACACCTATCATTTTCCGTTCCATAGCTCGCTGTGTTGTCCTCAATTTAAGCTGAACCCTCTTAGTTAACCTCCAAGTTTCTGCGCCGTAGGTGAGTACCGGTAAGATGCAGCTGTTATACACTTTCCCCTTCAGAGACAATGGTAAGCTACCATTCATTATCTGAGAATGCTTGCCGAATGCACTCCACCCCATTCTAATCCTCCTAATAACCTCAGCCTCATGATTCGGATTAGGGGTCACTACCTGGCCTAAGTAGACATATTCACTTACTACTTCCAGTGCCTCGCCAGCTATCTGAAATCGCTGTACTCTTCCAAGGCTACTGAACATTAATTTTCTGCATATTAATTTTCGGGCCCACTGTTATACTTTGCCTTAAGGGTTAATGGGGAATACCTCAGTAACCGCCGATTTGCTGATGACATTGCCTTGCTCTTAACTGTTATAGTTTGCCTGTTAAGGCAAACTATAACAGTTAAGTTACTGTTACTGAGCAAGGCAATGTCATCAGCAAATCGGAGGTTACTGAGGTATTCCCTATTAACCCTTATACCCACCTGTTCCCAATCCAGCGTTCTAAATACTTCTTGTAAACATGCTGTGAATAACATTGGAGAGATTGTGTCACCTTGTCTTACGCCCTTCCTTATAGGTATCTTGCTGCTCTCCTTATGGAGGACTATGGTGGCTGTGGAGCCGTTGTAGATGTCTTCCAGCAGTCTTACGTAGTGCTCGTCTACGCCCTGATTCCGCAATGCCTGCATGACTGCTCAGGTATCGACCGAGTCAAATACCTTCTCGTAATCTATGAAGGCTATATATAGGGGTTGATTATACTCCGCGCATTTCTCTATCACCTGATTGATAGTGTGAATATGGTCTATTGTAGAGTAGCCTTTACGAAACCCTGCTTGTTCCTTAGGTTGACTGAAATCTAAGGTGGCACAAATTCTGTTAGTGATTACCTTGGTAAATACCTTGTAAACGACTGACAGTAAGCTGATCGGCCTGTAATTTTTGAAGTCCTTTGTGTCGCCTTTCTTGTGGATTAGGATGATGTTAGCACTCTTCCAAGATTCCGGTATGCTCGCAGTCATTAGGCATTGCGTATACAGGCTTGCCAGTTTTTCCAGTATAATCTGCCCGCCATCCTTTAGCAGTTCTGCTGTTATCTGATCCTCACCGGGTGTCTTTCCCGCTTGCATCTCTTTCAAAGCTTTCATTACCTGCTCTGTCAGTACTGGTGGAATGTTAGCCTCTTCTAAAGTGCTTCCCCGTTCACTATGCTGGTTATCATGGCTACTGTAGAGATCTCTGTAAAACTCCTCGGCGATTATCTCTATCTCAACCCTATTCGTGATCACATTGCCTTGCCTGTCTCGTAATGCATACATCTGATTTCTACCTATGCCTAGACGTCTCTTCGCCGCTTTCAGGCTCCTTCCATTCTTTAGAGCATGCTCAATCCGCTCCATATTATACTTTCATATGTCGGCTGTCTTACGCTTATTGATTAACTTCGAAAGGTCCGCTAGTTCTATTCTGTCAATTGCATTTGATACTGTCATGCCTTGCCGCTTTCTAATCAAGTCTTCCGTCTCCTGGGAAAGTTTGCTAATAATCTCTCTACCGATCGTACCTCCTACTTCTGTTACACATTCCTTGACAATCCGCGTGAGATTATCGCTTACTTCCTGAACGCAATTGTCTGCTTCGTTTGTTAGAGCTGAATATCTGTTCTGCAGCGTTATCAGGAATACCTCGACTTTCCGTCTCACAGTTAGCTCATTGATCGGCGTCTTTCGTGCTAGCTTATTGCGGTCCCTCCTCAAGTCTAGCCCAATTCGAGATCTCACCATCCTGTGGTCACTGCACTTAACTCTGCCCAGCACTTCCACATCCTGCACGACGCCAGGGTTCTCGCGTAGTATGTAGTCTATTTCATTTTTATGCTCGCCATTCGGGCTTTTCCACGTCCACTTCCGATTCACCCGTTTACGGAAGAACGTGTTCATGATACGCAGATTATTCTGCTCGGCGAACTCTACTAATAAGTCCCCTCTGTCATTCCTACAACCCAAGCCATAGTTCCCGACTGCCTTGTCTCCAGCCTGCCTCTTGCCTACCTTAGCATTGAAGTATCATATCTCTATCTCATATACAAGTGCAATACTCTTCAACCTACAGGCATAAACCTTCAAAGGGAACCCTTGAGTTCAATAGATACGGTGGGGGGGGGGGGGTTAACAAAGACGACAAAAGGTTAAGGTATGCACAAGCTAACAATGCTTCTCCCAGAAAGTCTACATTCAGGTAGGGACCCCAGTCCAGTTGGACGAGAACAAAGGCGTTAAGCAGTATAGTTACATTTTTAGCAACAACCTTTCAGTGAAATTCACTGCGGGTGCAGCGCAGGTGGCGCGGGGTGGAGAGGGGGACACATGCCATAGGAGGAACTCCTGTTCGGAGCCTGTGTTCCTTTTAGATGCGGAGCATCTCTTGCTCGCGGGTATGTCACGCGTCAACCGGCGTCCGCACTCACACTACGCATGCGCGATTCTCATCTCCCTTCCCTCTCTCCAACAGCTGCGGCAATAAATAAAGCGGGTAGAGAGCGCGCGCGCGCTTCGCTTCAGTAGTATCTCCTCCTTCTCCGATGAAAGAAGTTGGTGGTGTTGTATGATGGAAGCAACAACACTGCAAACCAGTAAACACCGCCGTTAAATGCACCGTTGAAACACCCAGCGATGCTCCGCATTACCCCATGGTCCCCTTCGGGGAGATGGTGTAATTTTTTTCATACTGCTTTCTAGGGCTGCCTATACAATGTATTTCTAAGATATGTACAACCAAGCTTTCGATCTTGCCATTTATATTAGTGACGCTAACACCTGTCACCCAACTTCCCCTGCACCCTGCCCCTTTTTTTCTTTTTTTTTGTTATTCTCACCTGCTGCTCTTCTCCGCTCTTTCCTTTGTGAGGACGAGGGGGAGTGTGGAATAGCGTACATAAACGAATGCTGGAGAAGGCAGTCGCCGCCCTGACGAAGACAAGTCCACTTGTCGAAACGTTGGCTCCTGCGCCATTCCCTGTTCTAAATCGTATTTTGCGATCTGTTCATCCATGTAGATCTTCGTGAAAGTAGCAGTATTGGTTGCAAAGTGAATTAATCAATATTGTTCATTATGAAAAAAAAGGCATACATGAACGAGGGCAAACGAGACAACACGTGCGCTTTCTGAGAACTGAACATTTATGGAATAATATTAGTAATGATATTTATTTATTTCGATTTCAGTGTCAAAACCAGGAATGATTACGCGGCACGACCCACATGTGCAAAGCTGCGAAGTCATTTTGACCACGTAGGTTTTTTTTTACGAGGGCCTAAATCCGAATACACGATTCACCCTTTCTGCCTCCTTAATTTTTTCATTGCTTCCTTACTTGCAAATTGTCCTTACCTGCATTTGACCGCTTTTCAAATGCGGCAGCCGTGATCGGGATTTGATCGCGGAACATCGATCTTCGCAAGGCACGCGTTTAGCTGCTACACCTACCACGGAAGCTTAGAACGTTTACTCAAGAGAAGAACAAAGACAAATAGAATGACCACGCGAGAAGAAACCAAACTGTATAGTAGTCAAAAGCTGGGCGCTGCCTAGACAACCGCCTTACGTACCACAGAGCTTCGCTGAAAAGGCAACCATATTCGTATGCTAACGAGGCAAATGGCTGTCATTCGCCCTGTGTTTTTCTCGACTGATGATGGCACTTTTCTCCTTTTCTTTGTCATATCTGTTTAGTGTAAAGCAAAGCTTTCCTTTTTTGTTCTTTAGATATTGAGGCTGCCATTTCTCAAGCCGCTGTGGTATGGGACGCGCACACCGCGGCGGTTCCCCTGTCTTCAAACCGATAGTCTGCATATGCAAGCCACATGGCTAAAGCGACAATGGTAACGAAGGTGGTTATTTCAGCTTTGTCGTCTCCCTTCTGTTTGTCACCTCAGCACTTTGGCTTGATTTTACGGAACGAACCAAGAAGTCCAAAAATCTGTACTCTTGAATGTTAACACGACATCGATCGTGCAAAATGAATTATTTCGCTTCAAGAAACGAAATGGCTGCTGCCTAGCTCAGCTAGGGCCTGTTGTGCAAGCGAAAGCTTGTTTTGCAATATTGCTAAGCCGGGTTCGGCTCATATAGACAAGTGCGTGTTTTGTGTTTGCATGTTTTATTCGCCGTTTGGTTTTACGGCACCAAATACTCTTCTACAGTCGTTGAAGTAGTACGTTTGCCGCCGTATCAATCTTGGCCGCAGAGTAAAGTCGAGCCCATCGGCTCTCTCTGAAACGTCAGATCTATTACACCAGGACTGCAAACATATCCCCATGGTGGTCGGACGCAGCTTGCTATTTCCGCCGCTGCTAACGCGCACACTTTAGCACAGATGTACCAGCGTTCCCACTCACTGCTTCCATCGCTTAACCATGCCACATCGGCCGAACAGAAGCAACCGCGAAGCTCTAACCCACTAACCGACGTGGCAGAGAGAGCGTGTACTGGACCGCCTCTACTTTATTTTAGTCGCACTTTTTTACTTTACTTTATTTTTACTTTATTTTAGTACTTCCTTTTAGTCGCACCATGCATTCCCGGCACGCCACCTGCATTATTTCACAGATTCAGATTTCAGTAATTCCGTCAATAATATTAAACTTAACCAGCATTTAAATGGATAATCATAGAGTAGGCATGGTCATTTAGGAAAACTAGAGCTCACCGTTTGGTCACAAACGAAAGCCAGGTACCCCGCCATGTATGCGAGCGGTGCGAACTCAAAGTAGGGACCTCGTCGTGCTTCATCACATGCTGCAACTTCTACAACACTGCCAAGGCTGCGTCCGGTATAGCTGGGTCTTCTCGGTCACCGTCGTGGTTCCGACCTTTCAGTACTCTCTTGCACTCTGAACTTGATGGCCCTAGAGTTCGGCACCCACTGGCTGCCTTTGACGTTGCCTTGTCGCGAAATGTGTTGCACCCAGGCATCCGCGGAGTTGCTGCTTCGCCTGTAGCTCGTGATAACAAAGGTCAGAGTTCATCGCGGCACACAACAGCTCTTTGGCATTGCGTATACTATGACGCATCTGATACCCACGTTAGAAACCGCGTAACAAAACACTCGACGATAAAAAGATCACAGCATATCCACGAGGTGAATGATGGTGAGGTGGGCGAAGCTCCGGAAGTTATGGGTGTCGGATCGTCGGTGGGGCATGGACGAAGCGGAGCGGCGGGCGCGGAGGGCCGCGGCGGCTCGTGCTCGTCACCAGGATCCCGCGGTGCGAGCCCGAGAAGCAGCGGCGAAGCGAGCGCGGCGCCTGGCGGATCCCGAGACGGTGCGCGCCAATGACGCTGCGGCGCAACGTGCACTCCGAGCAGCGGACCCCGAAAGGCGAGCCGGAGAAGCGGCGGCGAATCGAGCGCGGCGCCTGGCGGATCCCGAGACGGTGCGGGGTATCTACGATGCCGCCGCAGCTGTAGCGCCAAATCGGTCTCCGTCGATGGGCCGGGCGGGCGTCGCCTTGGAACGGCGACGATCCAGGAGACTGAGAGAGGCACTCGTTTCCCGCGCACCCAGGCACAGCCCGCGCAGCAGCCAAGTGGAGAGTAGCGGCACTTCCACGGCCATCTAGTGGCGATTCACACAAGCGCACTATTGCACACACTTCTATTGGACCAACGCCATCTAGGAAATGAGACGAGAAATGGTGATGACGGCACAGATTGTGTACAGCGCCATCTAGAATATCATCACTCAACTGCAGTTTGTATGTACTTCTATGAGACAGCGCCATCTATTATACTGTTCTGGAGATACTGCCGGTTACGCGTGACAAGGTTAGACTAAGAGGAGCTTCGCCCCTAAAAAAATGCCGCCCGCATCTTCCCACGGGGAGAACTCGAGTAAATGCGTCGCAGAGTGGTGGGGGTATCGCGTGAATGTTGCGTAATTGGGTATGGTATGGGAATGCTTAATTGTTATTTCGTCTTTATTATTCTTATTTATTGAATGAAGGAGAAGCGAAGGCAAGGAGTGTAAAGTGTGTTTATTGCTTGGTGCCGTCGTTGTATTGGGCGGCACCAAGGTGGGCGCTTGCGTCCACAAGCAACGTCCGGAGCCGCGTCTCGTTGACGATGTTTGCACGCCGCTTCTCGCTCACGCACCTGCGGTCTTAAAGCTCGCTGCTCACGTTCTGCCGCTGCTTCTCGTGCACGAAGTTCGAAATCCGCAGCTCGGCGTTGCCGTTTCGCAGAAGCATCGCGCTGCCCGAGTGATGGATTGAATTCCGAACACGCGCTCCGCCGCTTATATACACACCGCCCGCGTTCGAGGGAGAGGAGTACGGGGAAGAGGTCCGCACGCCCACTGCGCATGCTCGGCTTGCTGAACGCCCGGTGGTCCGGCACGAGACCAGCCGAGCATGCGCAGTGGGGGTGTTGACGGCGCCGCCGACGCCGAAGCGCGACATCGTGCGACTAAGAAATGCTCCGCATTTAAAAACGTACGTGAAACAGTAAGCGCGCTATTTCGCAACGCTTGCTTCCCGGCGCACGGACCGCTTCTCCCTTGGAAACGTGCGCCTCAAGTTCGCCGTGGCACAGGTGGCTAGCCAGCTGTGATCACGTTCACGTATAACACAATCAAACAAAAGCACTCTTGTCTGTACTTTCGTCAGCCCGCCTACTACTATCTGCGCCGTCCCCAATGGCAGCGTTTGTCAGCGTTCGCCGTCGCGATCACGTGTGAGCTCCCAATGTGCAGCGCCACTGCGGCCGCGTCTGTCGATTCTGCTTGTCACACTCGTTCCCACTGAAAAAAGCTTCATTAGGCAGGCCACACCTTTTTCTTTTATTGAGCGGCCGTGATCGAGGCATCAGTCGAAGCCAGATCCCTCGCTTCAGGTCTGTCGAGACATCGGCCTGCATTGTTAAGCTGAATGATTTCCCACTAACGTTCGCATTTGGTTTAGATAGTCTCACTAAGCTTCGCCAGCCGCGTATATTAATGGAGCGAGAGTATGACGCCGTTTTCAAGGTACGCTCTCACTAAGAGGGGCACAAGGCTTAAGAGTGAGTGTGCTGGCTTTGCTCACGTTTACTGTGATCGCTTCTAGATGGCGTCACTGCTACTTTTTTTCTTTATCGTAAACTTGGCCGTTTGAAATTCGCCTTCTGAAAGTGAAATTGTTGGCGAAATGAGCGAAATATCTCGTCGAGCATAGCCTCGATATTGAGGATGCCTCCTTTTGAGCTAGGACATGTACTACCTGCATTGCTGCTCTGGTCTCCAAAACACAAGTGCTTTTACAGCGTAAGCTGTTATGAGATCACAACAACGGCGCCGTAGTTGTCCGCCGCCGCCCGTGTCCGTAACCAATATCGCTCCTCGAGAAGAACAGGAAAACTGCTGCCATCTATTGGCCCTGATTTCCTCCGCATAGCCTTCGAAATGTGTTTTTACGAAGCGCTGCCTCGTGAAGCAGTTTTGTCGTATCGTTCCATGCGTCACGCGACAGGCGACGTGCGCTGCCCCGACAGCAACCTGACTTGGCTCTTCGATATACCTGATGGCACCTCCTCGCAAGATGCGGACCGCTGCTGAAGCAGTGAATCGCAGAGTTACACGCGCGGCTGCAGCAGGGCAACGTCAGGCACAGGAGACCGCTGTGCAGAGAGAAGCCCAAACCGCAGAGTTATGGCGCAGGGGATACCCACCACCTGTACTTGCACTAGTTCCCCCAACCGGTTACAATGGCCTCTAGGAAGGTCGCTCCTTCAGCTTACGCTGTCACTGTCCTGCGATTCCGCGCAGGCCCGGCTCTTTTTTTTTTGTCATTCCAACTAATAAAGGACAGGCAGCACCTGTCAGAAAGGAGGCTCTATGGCGGCATGTTGAAACAACGCGGCGTTTTTCGGGTCTGTCGACACAGCAATAAACGCCCATTACAGTGGCTTACAGTGACAATGGATAAACTTGGCTTATTGGCGCACTCAAGGATTCAATAGCTGCTGTTTTAAGGTCTCAATTGCACCGTATATGCGTTCGCGTTAGCGTTCCGCTCTCTCCTGTAGTACTAAAAGGTTAACTTATGCCATGAGGCGCACCGCGCTTTAGCGTAACGCTAACGTTACTGCTAAATCTCTACGTTTGCTGCTTTCCGCTATACTAGCACTCTCTATTGTCTCCTTATATATCATAAGCTCCAATGTAACGCATGGTGTGCTTTTTGAAGCAAGCTCATGAAATTATTTGGTGTTCTGCACTTTCTTTTACACCTCTGTCTTTTATGCCACTGGCATATACGCACAGAATAGGGGGTTTTAGTTTGTCCGTGGAGTTCTTTATGCATAAGGGTACAGGTTTACCGTAAAAATTTAAGAAATCAGCAGCACTGCATTGTAGCGACCTCTGTTGATGCGGAGCCTGACCAGAGACACTAACGTGGCTTACACCTTCTGTTTGCTTCCCTTATATTGTAAAGCATTCCGTGCAGTGATAGTCACCATACAGCACTTTCATTACTTTCTTTCGACCTGAACACTCTTCGCTAAAAAAAATCGAAAGCATTATAGTTCAAAGCCCCGCTTGCTGTTGCTGCCATCTCTGCCTTTGCCATAAACAGTTCCGGGAACAGGTATGCGTAAACGTAGAAGATTATGCGGGCAAACTAAAATTGTCTAATTTAAGGGCTGCCACGCAATGCGCACTCTAACAGCAACTTTAGCACATTTTATGGACCCATTTTTTTGCCAGTGAGACATGAATATAGATAAGTAATCAAAGTTTTGGGCCGCGATTCTTATACTTTACTACTTGCGATAGGCATGCCATGACGTCGCACAAAACTGTTCTTCTATACTTGGATGCAACTTAAGTATGCCGTGGAGCCTTTGACATGCTCTAATATGTGCGAGCCACTGTTCCTCGCGAGACTGCAAATAGACTTCAGACTTCATGTGAAGGAAATAAAGTGACAAGTGCAAAAATAAAATTCTAAGCGAATATGTTTGTTTTCACTCGTTACTAGAGTGTCCCATGGGAAGGCTAATGCATTACTGAACTGGCGCTAAAATTACTCACGGTGAACTATTTAAAACGCTGCATAAGGTCGATATTGTTTTCTTCTATGATTGGCCAGCGGGGTAACACTGGCACGTTTTATCCTACTAGAAGACAATCAAACAAATTGTAGTTTAGATAAACTATTGCACGTCCGTTCAAATTACAGCCTAATATGCTACTGGCAGTAGAGATAGTAGTGTTCAATAAGCCCTCATGTACGCAAGTACTGATTAACGTTTACTAACCCTGACATTCTGTATAGTAACGACAATAGCTGACTACCTTCAAAATATTTCCGTAGAATTGAATTTTAGGAAAACGTGGTAAAGTTGTCGTGCGGGTAGTAATTTCTGCATTTATAGCATTTCTGCTAAGTTTTTCAGAGTGGGTGTACACAATAATTATTGCAATAATCTGATCAAAAGTAAACAGGGCCCCGCCACGGTGGCTATGGTACTCGGCTGCTGATCCGAGGGTCGCGGGATCGAATCCGGGCCGTCCGGGCCGCGGCAGCTGCATTTCGATGGAGGCGAAATGTTGAGGCCCGTGTGTTGTGCGATGTCAGTGCACGTTAAAGAACCCCAGGTGGGCGAAATTTCCGGAGCCCCCCACTACGGCGTCTCTCATAATGAGATGGTGGTTTTGGAACATTAAACCCCACAAAACAACAAAAATAAACAGAATAAAGAACTAGCGAAGACAAGTACATGCCGGTGGTATGTACCATCGCCAGTTACTTATGTCTTCCCGCAAAGTTCTCATTCAATTTAATTGAAGCAGTCAACATTCCAACAACATGTCATTAAGAACGTAAAAGTGCAATTTTTCGAAGATATCACGGGCAATTCGGAAATGAAGCATAGCGGTGTGCAATATTCAACAAATGTTTTTATCATGTCATTGATATACATTTGATTTTACAAATTCTGTTACACATCAGTTTTGTGTCGATAATTGTAAAGTATAAGCTTTATAACAATATATCGCCGAAATTAACACTTTGATAGTCATAGTTAGAATTATGTGTTATTGAAGAAGGTCAAATGATGTGGAAGTTAGTAAGAACTAATAGTCAAAAAACGTGGAGTGTACAAACGAGGACAGAAAAGTAGATAAATACGTAACAAAAACACCGACTATACACAAAGACATCGCACTGTGGCGGAAGACTCGAAACTTATCTGTGACTGCTGTGAAAGAGCGACGCTACCTGTTAATCGGGCATACGTTCAGGTGTGTACGCGGGAGATGACCCTCCAGACATTTCGTTACTTCTTATATATGTAATTTAATCGAGACGTTTGCTCTTGTGGTTCCGTTGGACATCCAGTGTCGGTGAACACTGTCTCGGTTGGGCATTCTGTCTCGTCTCTCATGTGACTTATTGGACATTCTATCTCGTTGGACATTACGTCCCTTTCGGCATTCAGACACCGAATCTCAAGGACGCACGCTACCACTAGGTACGGCGGCTTCTCCCACATGATAAATATGACAAGTAAACTTAATGCGCCAGTAGTTCTGGAGATGGTGCTTGTGTAACGTCAACTGCGCTTCTAATGTGTGTTATGTAACAAACTATACATTTCTACTAGCACTCAGCCTGCTTTTGTCCAATTTCCCTTGACCCCGTAGGATTGATTTACGGAGTTTTATGACCCAAACCTAAGATATGATAAGAAAGACGCCAATGTGGAGGGCTCCGGAAATTTCTACTCCAGGGTTCTAACATCCATTGAAATGGAACAGTACATGGGCCTCGACATTTCGCTTCCATCGAAATGCAGCCGCAGCCACTGTGATTCGTTCCTGCGACCATCGGTTCAGCAGCCGTGTGTCACGTAGCTACTAGACCACCGTGGAGGCTCATGATCCCGAGAATACGTCAACGAACGGCGCCCCTTGATACACGCATCAGCGTACCCTTGCCTGCACTTTTCATCAACAAATGGCTAACGTCAGTGCCAACGTTACGTCCCAGCATAGTAGTCAAGGGTTCGACGAAACGGTGTCTGCCGAGGGACGTACATTCCCTGAGAATCGCCAAAGTGGCAAAGAGAATGAAACGATGAACAAATCGCAAAGTACGATTTCTAACAGGGAATGTCGCGGGAGCCAACGTTTCGACAAGCGGACTTGTCTTCGTCAGGGCGGCTTCGTCAGGACGAAGGCAAGTCCGCTTGTCGAAACGTTGGCTCCCGCGACATTCCCTGTTTTAAATCGTACTTTGCGATTTGTTCCTCGATTCAAGCATCCAGCTTCCCCTGAGCTTCTCTTCTAAAGAGAATGAAAGTTTTATGACGTTAAGATAAGTCTGACCATGAGCTACAATCCAGTCGGCACAGTGCTACCGAGATTCCTGGTTAGCCCACGTTAAGCATACACCTACTCATGCACTTCGCTGCAAAGATGTTCATCCACTTCAATGAATGCCGACACGTTTCGGCACCTGCAATTTCCTCGCTGGCTGCTTCGCGTGACATCGATTCCCAGTGTGCGAGGGATCTCCACAATTTTCAAGTGTCTTTCCTTCCCTCGAACCATCACTGAATGGAACGCCTTAGATGCATAAACTCGAAACGGACAATATGGAAGTACTTTGGCGTTTGGTTACTGCTTGCCTGCGTGCTCATTGCCTCTACGTTGCTGTATTTTTTTCCTCATGCTTGTTACTCATGATTTTGTTTTCGGAGTGTTGTTCACTTCATATGGCTGTTCATGCTTTCAAGTAGCGTGAAGAGCTAGGCCGGTTGGTTCATGGTGATTTACAATTGTAGCGACAGCTAGCGGCAGCAGCATCAGCGTCGCATTGAAAATGACGAAACGCTCGCTCTTGCACGAGGCAGGTGCCATTAGCATGACTTTAAATGTTAGTAAAAGTTCTGTTATTGTTTTTCCTTTGAATGATCCAGTAAGCATTTCTCTTCAGTATCGCCAGGAAATAATTCCCCAAGCAGAGTGCGTGAAGTATTTAGGTGTGTTTTATGATCATAAACTGAGTTGGCGCGACCACATTGAGCACATTAAATGTAAGGCTACTCGCGCTGTTGGGATGATACGCAGACTTGGCCAGCTCCCCTCTGGGTTACGCAGAGACACTCTTCTTATGATATACCGTATGTATGTTCGTCCGATTCTAGAATTTGGTTGTATTTTATACTCTGGTGGTCCGGCATACAAGATTAATCCTTTGGTTCTTTTAGAGCGAGAGGCTCTTCGGAGTTGTCTCAAGGTGCCAAAATTTACTGCAAATCATGTTCTGTACCAAGAAGCCCGAATACCCACGTTAGTTTGCAGATTCCGTATCCTCACTGTCAAAACATATTTACAAATTTATGCGTCTTCACAGAGGCGATCACACTTCGTGTTCTGTACTGAAGCGCTAACATTTTTTGATGAGCCTTGGTCTCGCATATACAAACCTCAAGTTTTGTTTGTGCAGAATCAACTAGAGGCTTTAGATGTTAACATTCGCGATATCGTCTCAACGGATAAACCATTGGCCAATGCTAAAATTAAATTGGATATGATATTCCCTTCTAATGCCAAACTCTTACCTTCCAGGTACTTAATAGGCTTATTAGAAGATCATTTATGTCAATTGGGAATTGATAACGTAATTGCGACGGATGCATCCATGCGTGAGGAGAAAGCGGGAGTGGGCATTTTTTCAGAGACTTTGTCTTGGTCATATACCTTGCGCCTCCCGGATTATACACCCATATTCGAAGCAGAGCTCTTAGCCATTCTTTTAGCCATTCTCAAACTTCCTGCACAAAATTCGGCAGTTGTTATAGTGACTGATTCGCTTTCGGTATGCACATCACTCGCTTCAGCTTCTCCTTCCAAGTGTTCTGCTCTAAACGCATTCACTTCATTAATTCCTCCCCACTAGCGTGAAATACGATTGGTGTGGGTGCCAGGCCATCGTGGCATATTTATAAACGAGATGGCTGATGTTCTCGCGCGGTGGTCCCTAGATGGGCCGGTAATGCACGTGGTGCCTACTACTGCCTTTGTTACTTTGTCTAGATACCGTAAGTACTCCTTACTTCAAGATTCTTTAAAAATGAAGTTACCTATTGAAGAATATGGGCATCTTTCTTTTGTTTGGAATAATAAGTGGTGCCCCTCTCGTAAACTGGAAGTGGCACTAACAAAATTTCGCTGTCGTATCCCTTCATTAAATTTTTATTTACACAGGTCTGGTCTGGTGCCATCTCCGCTATGCTGCTATTGTCAAGAGCCTGAAAACATTGATCACTTTTTAATTACTTGTCAGCGTTATAGTAGTCAGAGGAAAAGACATTTCGAAATTTCATTCGGGAACTTAAAAATTCCCCTGAATTCTCAGAATATTCTTTCCTTTGGAGCGTCCTCACTAGGTTACAGCAACAGGAACGTCTGCTTAGCCATGTGCAATTTCCTTCGTGACACAAGAAGAATTCGTTGCTAATCATCTTTCCAACCAAAACTTCGTACCTCGAAATTGCCGCCACTAGTTTATTAAACCTCAAATTATTTATTATGGTTCATTAGTATTATAAATAGTCTATCACTCTAACATTTCATTCTTCCTTACATTACCGATTCCTTACTCTTCCTTTGTTTTAGCTCACTTTTTTTTCCTTTTTTATATTAACCGCCGGCTTCATGGCCAATCCCCCGTAGTGGGCAAGAGCCAAATAACAAGGAGAAAAGAAAAAGAAAAAGAAAGGTGCCGCTGCCATGGGCCTGCGCGCGCTAGCGTTCCATTTCAGTTAGTAAAATACTCTGGATCATGGCGGACGCGTCGGGCTTGCATTCTTTATGATAAGGTCGAGACTTCGTCGGTCTGCGAGGTCGCACATCGCCACAGTTTGGTGACCCGGACGTGATTGGCCATACGTTTCCGTGGCAGAAACGACCATGGAACGGACCGACAGTACGAGTTCTCGAGACCAGAACCTCCCCGAGCAACGCGGTGAGCCCTCCTGCTCAGCCATAGCTGTCCGCCTTCCTCAGTACTGGGACCAGCATCCGTCGGCGTGGTTTCTTCAGGCGGAATCACAATTTCAAGTTGCTGGTATCCGCTCTCAAGCTACGAAGTTCCACTACGCTGTTGCGGCACTCTCGCCCACCGCCATCGACGAAGTAGCGGATCTGTTGAGCACCCCGCTGTCTGTGAACGCCTATGACGATCTCAAGGCGACCCTGCTACAGCGCACGGCAGTTTCACAGCGTTCTCGTATCCAGCAGCTCCTGTCCGCTGAAGAACTCGGCGACAGACGCCCCAGTCAACTTCTTCGCCGAATGAAGCAGCTGCTCGGAGACAACGCGAGATCCATCGACGACGCGCTGTTACGCGAGTTGTTTTTACAACGACTACCGGCTAACGTGCAGATGGTTTTGGCGACAGCTTCTACCATGGACCTCACCGGACTTGCCGCGTTGGCCGACAAAGTGATGGAAGTAGCCGCCCCAAGCATCGCAGCCACGACAGCGTCTACTGCTGAGAGCGTAACCACGCTGCGAACGCTGCCGTCTTCTTCGACACCACATTCGCCGCTCGACGCCCTGTGTGAGCGTCTCGAACGCATCGTCTCTGCAGCTGAACATCGCCGCGCGTCACCTCGTTCTTCACGCCAGCGAAGTTCCAGCAAGTCGAGACGCACACCCACCAGCCGTCACGCGTCGCCAAAGCCTGGCGTCTGCTACTACCATCGCCGTTTTGGAAACGACGCTCGTCACTGCCGGCGCCCGTGCGCGTGGCAGGGAAACAGGCCGGCCGACCTCTGACGGCGACAAGTGGTCCGGCCCAGCACACAAGTCGCCTCTTCTACCTCACAGACAGAGCCACTGGACAACGTTTCCTAGTCGACACAGGAGCAGACGTAAGCATCCTTCCTGCTCAATGCTCCGACCGAAAAGCGACACCTGTGTCGTTTTTGCAAGCCGTCAACGGTGCCAAGATTCCCGTTTCCGCATCACGCTCCGTCATGCTCAATCTTGGCCTCCGACGAGCGTTTCGCTGGATTTTCCTGGTTGCAGACGTCCGACGCGCCCTCATCGGAGCTGATTTCCTGCACCACTATGGACTCCTTGTCGACGTGAAACAGCGTCGTCTTATCGACACTGTCACTCACCTGACCGTTACCGGCGCCCCTGCAACAACCACATCGCCGATTGCGCCCATATCTTCTATGCTGGAACAACCATTCGCCGAGCTCCTCCGTGAGTTTTCCACTCTGACACGCCAGCCGGACTGGACGCAACCGGTCCAACACGACGTTTGTCACCACATCGTCACCTCCGGCCCTCCGGTCTATTTTCGACCTCGGCGTTTGTCCCCTGAGAAACTCAAGGTTGCTCGCGCGGAGTTCGAGCGCATGCTCGTACTCGGTATCATCCGACCTTCTTCTAGCAACTGGGCGTCTCCGCTTCACATGATACCTAAGAAGACTGGAGATTGGCGTCCATGTGGCGATTACCGCGCGCTCAACAACATCACAGTTCCTGATCGCTACTCGCTTCCGAACATCCAAGACTTCACGGTAGCGCTGCACGGCGCGACGATCTTTTCCAAGATTGATCTTGTTCGCGCCTATCATCAGCTACCAGTCGCCGAGGAAGACATTCCAAGAACGCTATCACCACACCTTTCGGTCTTTTTGAATTCCTCCGCATGCCCTTCGGCCTACGAAACGCTGGCCAATCGTTCCAGCGTTTCATCGACTCCGTCACCCGAGGCTTGCCATTCGTCTTTGCCTACATCGACGACCTCCTTGTCGCAAGCCCTTCCGTTGCAGAACATGTTCAACACCTGCGGTTGTTGTTCTCCCGCCTTGCCAGCCGAGGAATCGTCATCAACGCCGCCAAAAGTGAATTTGGTCGACAGGAACTCGAGTTCCTTGGACACGTAGTCGACGCGAACGGCATTCGGCCACTCCCGTCCGAGATTCGCGTAGTCGAAGATTTTCCACGCCCGACTACAATGACCAAGCTTCGCCAATTTCTCGGGTTCGTCAATTTCTATCGACGGTTTATACCCGATTGTGCACGACTTGTGGCCCCTCTAGACGATCTGCTAAGCTCGAAACGGAAGCAAGAGCTTCAGTGGACTGAAGAAGCCGCCAACGCATTCACAAGAGCCAAGTCTGCTCTCGCCACTGCAACGCTGCTGAGACATCCGAAAGCAGACGCACCGACTGCTGTCATGACAGACGCCTCGAACAACGCTGTTGGCGCCGTTTTGCAGCAATTGATCAACGGTACATGGCATCCACTCGCTTTCTTCTCCAAGAAATTGAAGCCTGCACAGACCCGTTACAGCGTTTTCGGCCGCGAGCTACTCGCCGTGTACTTGGCTGTCCGTCACTTTCGGCACTTCCTAGAAGGTCGTCAGTTTACTGTCTTGACCGACCATAAGCCCCTTGTGCACGCGATGAACCGATCGGCGTCTTGCTACTCGCCTCGCGAGAGTCGACATCTCTCTTACATCTCGGAGTTCACAACAACGTTCCGTCATGTAAAAGGCACCGACAACATTCCTGCCGATGTTCTGAGCCGCGCCGATGCAGTCTCCACACCAACCGCAGAGCCTTCCATCATCGACGTCGGCCTACTCGCCACTCACCAGCGTGACGACACCGAGCTACGTACCCTCCAAAATTCGTCAACGTTTCTGCAACTGGAGGACGTCGTTTTGAGTTCCGATGGTACTTCGGTAGTCTGTGATACTTCTACTGGCACACCCCAACCTTTCATTCCGGCACCACTCCGCAGACGCCTGTTCGATGCGGTACACAGTCTTTCGCATCCCGGGATTCGCGCGACACAGAAGCTCATTTCCAGTCGCTACGTTTGGCCTCAGCTAAACGCACAAGTTCGCGACTGGGTGCGCTGCTGTTTGCCGTGTCAACGCTCCAAGATCCATCGCCATCCCGTCCCCCCCTACGAAGTCTTTCCTTCCACCGGACGCGCGTTTTGACACCGTGCACTTGGACCTCGTCGGCTCCCTCCCACCTTCCAAGGGCTACAGCTACGTATTGACATGCATCGACCGCTATACACGGTGGCTAGAAGCTACACCCATCGCCGACATATCAGCGCCCACAGTTGCAGCAGCCTTCGTATCTACTTGGATTGCAAGGTTTGGCTGCCCATCTACTGTAGTCACTGATCGCGGTCGGCAGTTTGATTCGGCGCTCTTCAACGAACTCCTCAAGCTTCTCGGAACGACGCGCCTCCGCACGACCTCATACCACCCGCAAACAAATGGATTGGTCGAGCGTTTCCACAGGCATCTCAAGTCCTCCCTCATGGCACATGGATCACCGGAGAAGTGGGTCGTCCAACTACCACTCGTCTTGCTTGGCATCAGAGCTGCCATCAAAACCGACCTGGGCTGCTCATGCGCCGAGTTGGTCTACGGCATTTCGCTACGCCTGCCATGCGACTTCTTCGATCCCCCAGCCAAAACACCTGTGCCACCAGCCGGAGACTACGTCTCCGAACTACAAAACATCTTCCAGCAAATACGTCCCGTGCCTACACGACCGCACGAACCGAGGTCTCCTTACGTGTCTCCGCAGCTCACCTCTGCTACACATGTTTTCGTGCGAAACTGTGCTGTGCGGAAGCCTTTGCAGCCGCACTACTCCGGGCCGTACCGAGTTCTGGAGCATCGTGCGTCGACATTCGTTGTCAACGTCAACGGACGGCCCGACACAATCGCTCTGGAACGTCTCAAGCCTGCCTACTTCGAAGCAACATTGTCATTGGCCTCACCATCCGATCGTTCGTCGGACTTTCCTCCTCTCTAGGGGGGGAGCCCTCTGTAGCGACAGCTAGCGGCAGCAGCATCAGCGTCGCATTGAAAATGACGAAACGCTCGCTCTTGCACGAGGCAGGTGCCGCTGCCACGGGCCTGCGCGCGCTAGCGTTCCATTTCAGTTAGTAAAATACTCTGGATCACGGCGGACGCGTCGGGCTTGCATTCTTTATGATAAGGTCGAGACTTCGTTGTTTTCTAAAAGCAAAAAAGAAAAGACGCCAGATGTTTCTAAAGCAAAACGAAAAGACGCCAGCTGCTTAACGAAAGACGCCAGGTGTTTTCTAAAGCAATGGTTTTATATTCAAAACCATATCGCGATACAGGTTTGTCAATCGTTTCACGTCAATTTTATCGGGCGAATTAACGGAAGAAATTTCACGGTTTAACCGATGATTCCTTCCAGGAGCTTCGCCCAATCTCATCATCATTCACCTCGTGGATCTGCCGTCAATTTTTTATATAGTAGACCTCAAGCAGTTCGCGCGCAATTCTTCCCTCTGCCTAAAAGACTGGTTCGGCAAAACAAAGGCTGGCAAACATTTCCCGAACTTATGTCGCAGGCGTGTTCTTTTAAACATTCACTTAAACACTGACCCGTCTGGCCGATATAAACGTTACCGCAAGACGTTGCGAATATTCATGTTTAATTTTTTTGTAACCTATTCATCGTAACCCACTCTGCAACGACTCTCCTGGAGTCAGCAGTATTGTCACATAAACAAATAAATAGCTTTATTAATCTTACCCTTCTTTTCGTGAGATCTGTGGGACGTACATTGTGTCTGAGCTCTATTTTATGGGTTCGCATATCGACGGCGAGACTATTCGGGGCGTTTTCTCGGCGCCCTTGCTCATACGTGGCCTGTTCACCGACAGGCCGCCTCATCCGACTGTCAACGCAGCTTCTTCGCGACCACAGAGAAAGAAGTTCCGCGACACAGGAACGAGGCCGGCTGGCCCAGCAGTGTCAAGTACCGTTGGCAGAGCAGCCGGGAACTCGTCCAGCTGGTCTATTCGCTTTCGACGCACCACAGATATTTATTCTATGTGCAGTACTCTCTGGGAAGGGTTTCTTTCTTTTTTTTTTTCGGGAGCGACAACGCCGACGTATGAGAGGCTGTACATATCAAACTTCGCTTCAATACGTATTCCTCTACAAATGAACGTGCCATGGGATATATTTTGAAGGCCTGTAAGTATATGATTTATAGGATTCTTGAGCACTATTGGCTGTGACACAAAACGACGACGTGAGAGCTATTGCACGTGGTTCGCGCTGTCCAATAACCGGTGCATAATGCAATTATGAGGGAAACAGCGACAGGGACTCGAACACAGGGCTCTAGTATTGAGCACTGCATAGAGCAGGTAGCTATAGTAACTAGTGTCGGAAGGCGTCTTTACCGTAAATGCTTAACTACCATTGAAGTAGCAAACATTTTCCGAGTTTCTGGCGTGTCCTTGTTCGATGTGTCGTGGCTTCGCGACAGCCAGGAGACAAAGGCTAACAGAATTTGACTGTTCTCCGATTTGCTAAAGTGGCTCTTTATTTGTACATGTCTGTATGCTCTTGTATGGAAAATATCTCGTACTCTTCTCTACAATTTCTAGCCCTTACGTATATTTCCAGGTGCAAGTGACTCTTTTATCTATTCAAGCAAGTATTTCGTAGATGAAAAGGCATCACTAGCTCCATGGAGGTGGGAGCCTTCTATGATAACGATGTACATGCACCTGTAGGGCACATTTTTAGCGCAGGCATGAATTAACAAATCCAGTGGAAAAGTACGACCGGCACGCCCAAAACGCCAGCGTACATTGATACTTCTGGCCATAAATACAAAATTCTCAGTCGGCCGGATTCCTAGAGCAGCGGCGAAAGCCTGTCATTTGTTACGAAAAGTTGGTGACACGACTGCGAAAGAGCGAAATTTGCGCTCAGGATTTGTTAATATCGCGCAGGCTGAAGCATTCGTAACTGCACAGTTCAATGGTGCGTATTGCGACACATCCGATCCGCAATTTGCAGGCATGCGATACGACGTGGGATCGGCCTTCAGTAAGGGTCGCCGTGCCAACCAGGACGCGGTCGTGGTTTCCAGACTTCGTGCTGCAGGAGCGATCTTAGTGGCGATGACCAACGTTCCGGAACAGCTTCTCTGGTTCGACTGTGAAAACACGATAGATGGAGCCACCCTCAACCCGTACGACACACGCCGCGTGCCCGGAGGAAGCAGCGGTGAGTGTCGCGGCACGCATGCAGCTCGTCTTACCTTTGCCGCCGAAATAATATGAATTTCTATTGCGCTACGCAACTTGAGATAGTAAAAAAAAGTATGAGTAAGTCACTAAACTTGTGCTGCAACAGAGAAGGGAAATTCTCAACTTTCCGAACCCTCCCTTCATTACGTCGCCTACACTTCACTCGAAATATTCACCAAAATTGAACAGCCCTGCGCCCACGGGTCAATTTAGGCAGGCGAAACTTAACGTGTTCTTCCTTTCTTTCTTTCTATCTATCGTTCTTTCTTTGATTGCGTAACATGTGTAAAATGTGCATAAACTGGGCTTGAGGACAACGCTTTTTTGAGAAACTCGAAGCCATGCTTGGCCTCGTGATCCCACGTGAACTGGCGCTCAGAATACGGAGGCTTCAGTAAATCGAGGCACAAACCTCGTACAAACCCCAAAAGCAAACGCAAAGTGGGAAGATCGTGAAGAGCAGGCGTCATAACAATAGCGTCGACCTTAGACTGCAATGGCGATAACCCTTTCGAGCTCACGGTATGTTTTAACAGCGCCTCCTAGAAGAAAACTTCTAGGAGGCGTTGGTTTTAAAGACGACAGTTCTCTAGCGGCAAATGTGCATTTGGTGATCATTTAAAGACCGCTATCATTGGTGCGCTCGTGTACCTGTGCTTAGACAAGCTCTGTCAGATGTAGCCGGCCAACACGGCCTCTCAATACCCATAAGCCTCGTTAGAGGCGGATTATATTTTCGGCACTCACATTTAATATGAAGCTGGGAGGCGGGCTCACTGAACGCAGTGCATTTGTGGAGCTGTAATTTGAGCCGTGTCGCGTAAGGTATGCCCAGATATGCAAATATGGTTCTTTCGAGTTGCATCCATGTCACTGGTTCCTCGCGCATAAGCTAAGCTCCAGTGCCGTAAATACCCCGTTCGCATCGCCTGCGTTAATTTACACTGTTCATTCATATTCTGTTTTACAAAAACGGGTTCTTCCCCTTCGCTGCGGTCCGGCAGGTGGCGAAGGCAGCCTGATAGCCGCAGCTGGATCAATCATGGGAATCGGCACTGACATCGCCGGCAGCATACGCCTGCCCTGCGCTTACTGCGGGATCTTCGGGCACAAGCCAACGTCAGGTTGGTCTTTTTTAATGGCTCTCCCTAGTCATTTAGTCATTTTTCATTTTGAGGATGAAGAGTGCTGCGGTTCCTATCACCTCAAGTGCTGCTCCTTAAAGGGATCCTGAAACGGTTTTGGTGATTTCGTACAAATGCGTTGGACCGATAGCCCGAGTCCTTCTGATCATTAGCGCAACAACATCAGCACTACTCTGCGTTAAGGATGTAATTTACTACAGTTTTAAATACGCACCTCGTGAAAGATCTAGGCGACATGAAGTGTTTCCAACCGCCCCTTCCCACAAAGCGGAATCCACGTGACGTCACGAGCACTGAAGGCCAGCCAACAGTATTGTCGCGGCATCTGGTGGCGCACACACGAGTCGGCGGCGCATTATTACAGAGGCTAGCATTGCCGAGGCTGGCGACCTCAGTAAAGACATCACGGCGCTATGTCGCTACGGAGGGTTTGCATAGCAGCTGACGTGGGAGGTGCAGTCGTCGCTAGCGGCCACTCCGCTGCTGTTTGAGTTGAGGAGAAACAGCAGTGGTAAGGAGGAAGGCGACAGAAATAAGCCCGTAGCTACCTCAACGCAGGCTGCTTCGCTTTATGTGTTGCCTAATCAATGACACAATTTAAAAAAAAACGTTTCAGGGACCCTTTAACAAAAGGGAAGAAAAACTGCGCGAACTGGTGACCACGCAGACGTAAACACACACGAGTGCAGTGTGTCCTTAGGTCTACGTGGTTGTCACTTTGAGCTATTTTTGCAGCGAGGTTCTACACCCCTGCCAGCCAAGAAATTTTCGTCGCGTCGTCAGCAGAAAACGGCAGGCCAAAAAGAGAAGGCAAGCCAGCATAGCGCGGTGGAGAGGAGCACAGTGCATGCGCATATCATACGGCGGGGCGCATATGTTGGTCTTGCGCCATTCCCTGCCTGTACTGACAAAAAAATTCATGCATCTCCACGAATGAACCATGACGAGTGGGCGAAGCACTGAGGGTCGTTCGGTGCTACCGTAAATCACCCGTGACATTGCCCACTCACGCATGTAAATGAGCGACGAGTGTGCATATTTACACACGCGTGGTCATTTATGCTCCTTGTGTTTGAGATTCCTGCGCTCGCACGTCGTAGACCACGCCGAGTTCCGGATTAGTTTTAATTAAAGCGCGCGCTGCGAATTCATACGGTTCAACTACGCACAAGAGAAATCTCCCACCGGCACTGCATTGCTGGTGGGAGATTTCTCTTGAGCGCAAGCAGTCGTTTTTTTTTTTTTTCAATCAAGAAACTCGCTAGCAGACACTGCCTGTGTCAGCGTCGTCTCTCGCGGGCGAGGGCGCGTTCTCGTTCCTTGCCAGCTTGGGCCAGCTGTTGCGCATGCACAGTGGGGGTGGTGGTGGTGGAAAAACATTTATTCACTAAAGATGCACTCGGGTGGTCTCCCTATTCCGGTAGTCCACTGTAAATGATCGCCGCTCGGGCGCGGGCCACCAAGGAGCGCTGAGTGTCCCGGGTAGAGCACCCGAGCAGGAACTCCTCCCAAGCCTCTCTTGTGGGTAGGGGGAAGGGGGTTGAAAAGGGAAGAGGTATGGCGGGGCATACCGCAATCATGTGACAGGTGTCGGCCAGGACCCCTCAGTGCTCGCAGTAGCCGTGTATACCCGGCATGAAGTGCTGGGCGACCGCAGGACACAACAAGGTGTTCGTCTGCAAGCGTCTCGGGAGTCGCTCGTCCGCTTTAGAGAGGCCCCGTGTAGGGTCTGGGTAAAGACAGCGCGAGGTGCGATAATAATCGAGAATTTCGCGGTACTGCGTAATAGCCGAGGTGCCTAGGGGAGACGCGGGATCGGAGAGGGTAACGGCCTGGGAAAGAGAGACGCAGGCAGCGGCATGAGCCGCTTCATTACCGGGGAGACCAGCGTGGCCAGGGGACCAGACAGTGCGGATGTAGTGGGGGCGAAAGCGCCATGAAGCCGCCTGGAGAAGCTGGGCGGCCAGAGAAGCTATGGTATTATGCTGGTACCGGGAACAGGCGAAACGCGAGTCCGTGATGATTACCCTTGCTGTGGGATGGAGGCGGCCAGAGCTATGGCCACCTCTTCAGCCTGAGTTGCATTTGGTGAGCGGAAAGAGAGGCCGTCAATATGGTCCGGAGGGGGTTGGTCCTGAAACATCTACATAGAAGACGCCAGGGGTGTCGGAGTATCGAGTGTGAAGAAAGTGTGCTCGGGCTAGGCGTCTGCCTGTGTGTTGACTGGGATCCATGTTGCGAGGAAGAGCCTCGACCCGAAGTTTTTGCCGCCACAGCGCCGGAACGGGCGCATCAGGAGGTGGGGTAGAGATCGGATTCAGTGAGAGCCTATCCAGAAGGCGGTGCCCAGGAGCCGTCTGGGACAGACGATTGATTTAATTTACATGATGGGCCTCCCGCAACTCGGAATACGAGTTGTGTATTCCCAAGGCCGCAAAGCGGTGATTGGAGGTAGCGATGGGAAGGTCTAGCGCTCGCTTGTAAACCGAGTGGAGCAGTGCGTCCAGCTGGTTCTCGTGGTGGCGACGCAAGCGAAGGCAGGGAGTAGCGTACATGACTCGGCTGGTCACAAACGCGTGAGCCAAGCGGAGGGAGTGCCGACCGCTCAGGCCGCCACGTTTGGTGGAGACCCGCCGAATATTGCGGCTAACCGGCTCGCTAGTGCACCGGAGACGCGCAATACTAGAGCCAGGGTTGAGATTAGAGGAGATGTGAAGGCCCAGTATGCGGAGTTCTGGGACGACCGGTATCGGGCCAGACGGCAGAGATATTTCAGGTAGTGGAGGGGATGAGATCGACAGAAGAGATGATTTGGTAGGAGAACACCCGAGGCCGCATAACTAGGCGTACTTGTCTACAATAAGTGCCGCACGCTGTACGCGGTCTTCAATTTCTGCGGGGGATCCTGAATTGGTCCAGATGGTGATGTCATCCGCGTATAGAGCGTAATGTATGCCCTCGACCTGGGCGAGGAGCTTAGGAAGCTGGAGCATGGCTAGATTGAAGAGGAGCGGTGAGAGGACCACTCCTTGGTGTGTACCGTGAGTGCCTAATGTATACGGACCGTGTTCGGTAGAGTCGATGCGGATGAAAGCGGTGCGATGCGAGAGGAATGAGCAGATGTACCCGAAAGCCCTAGAGCCGCAATTCCTGGCGCTAAGATTGGTAACGATGCTACTATGTTTCACGTTATCAAAGGCGCCTCGTAGAACGAGGGCCAGTGCGGCTTTGTCATTGTGGTGCATAGTATTAGGTACAATGACGTCTTGCTCATGGAGACCATGGTCCGAGACCGCCTCTCCGCATATCTGGAAAGGAAAGATGTCTTTGCTGACTCGATGTTCGGGTTTCGCCCTCATCTGTCTGCACAGGACGTCCTTCTCCAGCTCCAGTAAGACACAGTGGGGGTTTGGACGGCGCAGGGACGGAACATGCTCGACCATAAGCTGCTTCGCATCTAATATAGCGTCAGAACAACATAGCGGAAGCTACGGAGAGAGGACGACCGAAGCAGGCGATAGTGGGACGCGTACAGCCTCTGCACACGCAGACCATGTTTCCCCGCGCTCCCGCCAAACGCGCCAGGCGTCCGTGACTCCAGCGGTGGCTCGGCCGGTTGCTAGAGCAGACACTGGTCTAGCAACTCATTTAGTTCATTGCAGGCTACCATGGGTAGACCGCGGCAAGTGAAGGTGCCATAAGAACAGCGTGAATATCATGCTCGACGAAAATAACAAAACCGACTTGCTTAGCAGCGTGGTATGTAAAACCCAGCAGTTTTCGCAGAATACGCCAAGTTAATGCATGCCATTAATATGCATGTTTATTCATGCGACGCCGCGATGGGTAGTCGTTGTGGGTGTAGTGTGCAGCTTCGCTGTCCAACCACTTTCACAGTGCGGGTTCGAGCCACACGTTTCCCCCTTTTGTTAAGATGCACTAACTCGCTCAACAAGTTCTTCTATACTACAAATGTTGCGTTGTTATTTATGGGCGTCTTGAAGATTTTGTAGACATATAAGGAGAAATTACACTAAGGATATTCAAGTAATGGCGCGTTCAGTCTTTCGCAGCATAGTCCTACATGCTGTAATCCCCCAACAGACGCAGAGGGGAGGTAAAGGGTTCGTAAAAACGAAGCATTCACGTATTTTCATCAACAACGGTGCCTAAATTTGTGTTTTAATTCTACCGCAGCAACAATGAAGGCAAGCGGTAATATATATGAACGATGTAGGTAGAATATAAATGTTTAGTTAATTATAAAAAACGAAGGGTGCCGGGGCTTTCGCTCTAATTACGCTGTAACAAGCATTTTGAATCCCTGTGAGATAAAAGTATGCATACTACGTATGCTTTTATGAAGGCACTAACATACACTATGTTTCACCAAACAACTGCAAAGTTGCATGAAATCGCCTATTCGAGCAAAATAGAACAGCTCTTTCGAAAGAAAGTGCTGCTGCCGTCAGTGTTAAGGATTTGCTGATTAGTCATCAGACTCATGACAGTTTTGTAATGATCTTTATAATTTGTTCTATTTGGAGGCTATTGATAATGACGAGTATTTAGCTATTCAAAAGACGGGTGTTGTACCAGTTCTTAAAGCACAGAAAACGTCGTTTTCTGGGGGCCTGCAATAGAAGTGAAGTTCGCTTATTTTACGCACCAACACGAGACTGAGCGCATCAAGACCATCCGAATGGATCGTTTGCAAGTACGCGAGTGCCACCAAAGGCTGCGCAGGCGTTTGACTGCCGCACGGACCTCGCACTTTTTCACTGCACTGTGCCAGCACTTATCCACTTAAATTTGACAAGGTCGAACATACTGCTGTGTGATTCAGTCATTAACATTTTGTTTGTTTAGCTACGGTGACTTTTCTATGTTTTCCAGATGCCTAGCGCATCTGTACGCCAATTTCGGGCCACCTGAGCAGTTTCTAATCCCAATTATCACTCTTCTTGGCATACTTATCTGGAATCAGCTTCTACCGACGACGTTAACGAGCACGATATGAAGTTCTGAGATGCAGGAAAAGGCCAGATTGTATAGTCGGCATTTTGCATTTGTCATACACCGTGAGAATCATTCGCACTAGCAAAGCGACGAGTTGCGATCACCCTTCGTTGACATTGACTTGAGACGTAGGTTACGCTTTTGCGTGTTGTCTTCCACATCACTGTACTTGATCAAGTGCATCAGGATTAACTCATACCCGGTGTAAAACAGGGGTGCCGAGTCAGCGGTGCTGCGTAATTGGTTCCTCGCTTTTCGCGCTTACTGCTGGTGTCGCGTTGCGTGACCGACACGTACATTTCGTAAGTAATGAAGGTGTATACGCTTGATTTACAGAAATGTGCGAATACAGAAAGTGTATTAACGTCTAGACGGAAATTAAAAACAGTGCTTGCGTTAGGGAATAGTCTAGTTTCGAACATAGCGGCGTCCTGGACAGATCATTAATTTGAGCTGCGTAAAAAAAATCGATGAATAAAATTACGCAAAATAAGCAAAACAGGTATCGCGAAAATTTAACATTAGATCTTATTCCATAGTTCATAACTGTCAGGTAGACGGTTTTATGCTTTGCCTTGTCTAATGTGGCAAAACCTCGAGGGAGGGGTGTTTCCTTTACAGCTTATTCTCACACGATGGCTGAAAAAAGTCAATTCCTTTCTGTGTGCTTTTCTGTGTCAGTATAAGGGGCTGCATTTTGTAATATTCTTTCACTCTGCGATGCGTCAACAGTGAAAATCTGAAATATTTCAACATGATGTACGCAGTTGCGCCGAGTGATCTGCGGTCGATTTTAATATGTCAACAAATGAGCGGACGGCGTATACACCAAAAAAAAAAAACATGAGCGCCATTCCTAGTCAATAATGCTCGAAAAGAAAATATTCCAGCAAAGCGAAGTCGCTGTGCACTTAGTGTGACCAAGTTTCATTACTGTGACCATGTTTCGCTCGATCACGACACAGGTATCCCAGGCAGCGCGCCTACATAGGACTGACGTAGGAGCGAAGTCTGCCAAAGTCGGCAAATGGCACTCGCGCTATTTTCACCCGCATCTGCCCTATGATGGCTAGCCAGAATGGCTCTGCTGTGGCAAAGCCACCGTGGGTGGCATTAGGCCAGCCAACATGGGTCAAATGTGGCCTGCCAGCGTGGGCCGAAATTGGCCATCCTATAGACTATCCTTTGCCGGATGTTTACGGCGAGATATAAGTTGATGTATTCTTTGATGGGATGCCATTTGTGTACTGACAATGTCACCCGCATAGGTGGCGAAACGTCTATGTTTTGTTATATTTTTTTATTGTTGAGTAAAGCCAGTGAAGCTAAGCGTTTTAATACGAAATTGGCCATGCAGCACTTTGGCTATGCGGAATTGGCCGATGTTTCCGGAATTCGGCTTTTCTGACGTCTTTTCGGCCCCGCCGACATCGGGAAATCCATTGCGCGACTATTCACAGCCATTATGGTGTTTCTAGTGGTTTATCCCACGTGTATCGCACCGTCTGGATAGAAAAATTTTTCTTTTGTGTTTTCACATTCTCGAAGGGCTTAACAACCGCTCCATTGCACTATCAAGTGCACCAACAGTAGTTTGTGTAGATGTGCCTCTCACGCATGCGTGAGAAATCTATTAACACAATAAGTGGGGCTAACTGAATCCCCTGTTTTTTTTTTCTATTAATACGCTCTCAACAAAACAAATAATGTATGAGGAGAGGTTTATAGAAAAAAGCTCTATTTCATTTATTTTCTGGACTCTGCATTGATAATATGCCGCTCTCGTATTGCACCGTCGTAGTGGAAAAGCTTCGGCAAGGGTGTAACTTGCGAGAAAAGGTGGAAAGGGTGTGAAAAATTAGCACAGCTTTAGAGCACATCAGCACAATACTAGCATTCTATGCAACTTGTGGAGAGTCCCCGCGACTTATGAATATACGCAGAAATTCAAGAAATATCAGAAAGATCTCATAAGGGGATACTACTTTAGAAAATAGCGAGAAAAGGTTGTCCTTCTAACTAAATAATGAATCTGTGTTCACTATTGAACCACCAGATCTTGGCTTCGTGTCGCTTTAGATACCGAAGGGAAAAGAACATGAGTAACGGTTCTGTTGCAGAGCAATTTTAAAAACGGCACGTTAGTTGAAATAGGTGTATTTGAAATTGTTATAAATTTCATTTTTTGGCATACATCACAAAGCAAAACATGTAGACGTGAGCTAACACGAGATACACCAAGGATGCGGTCTCTAGGCAAGACACCTTGGTTATTGATAACGTTCGCTACAAATGGGATGACTCGAAATGCTGTATCCTGAAGGTTTCCGGATCGCGACGCACTGTCTGACTGCCTCCTGATCAGGAGCTCACCGTTTTGAATGCTAACGCAAGAAGCCTGGTCAATAAGGTCGTAGACTTCAACTGCCTCGTTGAATCGCACAACCCGACTGTAATCTGCGTGACGGAAACCTGGTTACACGACGGAATATTAGACAGTGAATTTTTGCCTAAAACTTACAGTGTACTAAGAAAGGACAGAACTGGCGGTCGTGGGGGTGGCGTTGCGATTTTTATAAAGAAAGGCATTGATTTCTTCCTCCTGCCCGACCTGCCAGGTACTGAGTCGCTATGGTGCAAAATCATGGTCGGAACTTTAACGGTAGCGTTAGGCACAATTTACCGCCCCCCTGATATGAATACTGACATTTTTGACCTTGTAAGAAATTACATAGCACAGCACAGGCTACACAAAGGGAAACTGGTCCTAGCTGGTGATTTTAACCTCCCGCATATTGACTGGCAATCACTCAAGGCAACTGGTCTTGATAGACAGCTTTGCGAATCGATTATTGAGATGTCCTCGTCTTTCGGTATGACCCAACTTGTTAACTATCCAACTCGCGAGAATTCTGTCTTAGACCTTGTTTTTGTAACCGACGAGCTTGCCCGTAATGAACACCAGTGCTACGTCACTGAGGGCTTATCAGATCACAAGGCGGTGATTGCTAGTGTGAATGTTACATGTAAAGTGAAAAACCCAGTGTATAAGTGCGTGCCAAACTTTGCCAAAGCAGATGACGCGTCTATAGTGAATTTGCTTGCTTCTACGTATGACGAATTTTTGTTTCGTAGTTCCCAGTGTGACGTTGACTATCTGGTGAACATGTTTCAAGGTATTGTTCACAACTGTATCACTAGTCATGTTCCTACGAAATGTGTTAAGCGCAACGGACGGCATCCTTGGTACAACCGGGAAATCATTCACCTCCTGCGCCGTGTTAAACGTGTTCGTAAACGCTGCCGCACAAACGATCGCTTAGTTAGTCTTCTTAGCTCACTAAAAACCACACTAAAAGCAAAAATGTACGAGGCGAAACATTTCTACTATAACGTCACCCTATCAACTGTTCTCAAAGATAACCCCTCGCGGTTCTGGAAGACAATCAATCCTAAACTCTCTGGTACTTCGTCCTTCCTTATTGATGGCACCCCCTCTTCTGAGCCTTCCTGTATCTCCGAGGCGTTCAATAACTTCTTTCATTCTGTTTTCGTCGATGACGATGGCTCCACTCCAACTTTTAACCCTCCCTCTCTCCCAGCACTCCCCGACATTGTTATTACTTATGAAGGTGTACATAACCTTCTGTTGAATGTTAATACAACCAAAAGCAGTGGTCCTGACGACATTCCTAACGTTTTTCTTAAACGTTACTCTGAGTGGAATGCTCGCTACTTAACAATCATATTTAGGAAGTCACTTGAGACGTCTACTGTTCCTTGCATATGGAAGACAGCTAACGTCATCCCAGTCTTTAAGTCCGGTAACAAACAAATAATTTCTAACTACAGGCCAATTTCATTGTTATCTACCACATGTAAGTTACTGGAACACATTGTACACAAACACATTGCTAAGTACTTAACTGAGAATAATGTGATCTCGTACTGCCAGCACGGTTTTCGACCGGGTTACTCGACAATCACGCAACTCGTCGAGTTTTCGCATGACATTGATTCGGCACTTAATAATCAAAGTCAGCTGGATGCTATATTTATAGATTACGCCAAAGCTTTTGATTCGGTCTGTCATAGAAAACTTCTTCTCAAGCTTCGTGAGGTAATAAAAAATGACGCGCTGATTTCTTGGATCGCTGATTACCTGCATCGTAGACATCAGTATGTTTCTTTTAACAAAGCAAAATCCAATACCGTTGAAGTTAAATCCGGCGTCCCCCAAGGCTCTGTTTTGGGTCCGCTTTTATTTGTCATTTATATTAATGACGTCGTGAAGGTCATTCAAAACACACCAGTTAAACTACGTGCCTATGCAGATGACTGCGTTCTATATTCTGTAATTTCCAACAGTGCTGACCAGTTCCTATTAAATGAGGTTTTTTCTAGGTTCTGTACCTGGAGCGATTCCTGGCAACTATCTACTAATCTAACGAAGACAGTTTCTATGACTTTCTCCAATAAGGTCAAGCCGTTACGCTTTCCTTACGGTTACAGTGGAACAAACATTACACACGTAGATGAGTTTAAATACCTTGGGGTGACTTTCACACATAATTTGAAATGGCAGAAACACATAGACCGCACTCACTCGAAAGCTCTTCGTAAACTATTCTACTTAAACCGTACATTGAAGGATGCTACTAAGGACTGCAAATTAACTGCATATGAAACCCTAATCAGGCCAATGTTGGAGTACGCGTCGGTTGTCTGGTCCCCATACCTCTCTTGTGACGTAGCCAAGTTGGAATCTTTGCAAAGGAAAGCCATAAGGTTTATATATAGCAGATATGATCGCCACTTTTCTCCTTCATCACATGCACATAACTTATCGCTCGAAACACTAGCACACCGACGCACGTGCGAACGGCTTGTCACTCTACATAAGATTGTACATGAATCATCGGTAATCGCGGCCCCAGTTTCATTTGTGAAGCGTCCTACTCGAGCTACTCGAAGCTATCACCCCCTTAATCTTGTCTCATTCCGCCCACGTTTAAATAGTTTTAAATACTCATTTTCCCATCCACAGTCGAACTCTGGAATGGTCTTGACGGCGCACTTCGCCAGTTACCTACCGCACAATTTGCTGAAAGAATTCATCAGCACGTGCCTCTGGAGTTCTAATGCGTGGTGCGCTATTTGTATATTTGTGCCTCTTTCCTACCATCTAACAAGTGTTTTTGATGCAATGTTGATTTGTTACATGCGCATTAGTATAACTTGCTTTTTTATATGCTTGTTAAATCACGCAGTTTAGCGTTCCCTTGTATGCTAATTTGTTTTATGTTATGCCTGATTTCCAAGCAAATTCTGTACCCACCCCTGCAATGTCTCGCAAAGAGACGGCAGTATATGTAAATAATAAATAAATAAATGTCCTTAAATGATAGGTGCAAGGTGCATTATGAACAGGTATTAGGGGGGAACATCTTTTCAAGGCTATTTTAAAACTACCTTAGCGTGCCAAACGGCCTCACGTGTCCTACACCAAGGACCGCGTATTCGGTATCACGTTGATTTTAAAAATGCGGGCAAGGAAAAAAATGTTGCAAGAATCGTGGGTCATCCCACAATGGGTGTTTGATACAAGCACAGGTATAACTATATGCAGTAAAACTGCTTTGCGACAGTGCTGCTTCGCTATTAAGGAAATTCGAAAATAAACAGCCTACGCACCTCACGACACAAATAATATATAAAGGTGCAACCGGCGCTTTAAAATCGGAACAGGAAGTGCCATGTCCCGTTTTGGAAAACTGTCCAGCAACTTACCGAATTTTGGAATCCGCAGTGCACTCGTGCACTCTTCAGATTTCATTCAGCAATACAAATTCGGCGACGATGCTGTAGTCTCACCAAAAGGCGCAGGCTTGTGTTCATATGCAACAGCTGTCATAGTTGGGATGGTCATTGTCATAGGAGGTACAGGGTCGTCCACTCTTAGGGTGAACACGACGCAACGTGGCTCCCTTTTTGGAACGCCAGTGCTTGCGACGTGGGCACGCATCGAAGCTAATAATGTGCAGGCGCACAGAGTGATCCAAGCCCCTCTACGCCTGCACTAGATTAGCGTCGACGCGCAGTCCCATCGCGAGCGCTGGCGTTCTAAAGAAGGCAGCCACGCTGCGCCGTGTTCACCCTAAGAGTGGACGACCCTGTACATCCGCCAAGGAATCGCGCAATCATCTTGAACGATCGATAAACGCGGTATATGGGCCGACCCGCGTAGACAGACTGCATGCACCCGTTGAAACTCGTTCGTGCACCTTGCGTGTTTGTAGGAATGTTTGTAGGAATCAAAGAAATGCGAAGCATTTGAAGCATTTCTTTGAAATGTGGCATTTGCCTCCCTCCATGGAGAGAGCATCGTCCCGATGCTCGACTGCTATACGCCGCAGTAGAAATGTATTGTGGCACACATTATACAGAGCAGTAGGGCTTCATACGCACAATGTGCACAACATCTGGTTTAGGAGGACGCGTTCTTGAGGAGCTATGAGGTATGACTTCATAGTTCACATCGCTGAGGCGTCCCACAACCTCATACGGACCGAAGTACCTCTTCATTAGTTTTTCGGAAAGTCCGCGTCGACGAACAGGAGTCCAAACCCACACTTTCTCGCCGGGTTGATAGGTCGCAAATCGGTGCTACAGGTTATAACGTTTTGCGTCAGAGTTTTCTTGCCTGGTGATACGGACGCGCGCGAGCTGTCGCGCTTCCTCCGCACACTGAGTGAAAACGTCGGCGTCCGTATCCATGTCCTCGCAGTCATGCAGCAACATTGCGTCAAGCATAGTCGTCACTTCTCGGCCATAATGAAGGCTGAATGGCGTCCTTCGCGTCGTTTCTTGCTGCGCGGTGTTATAGGCGAATGTAACGTACGGTAGAATGTCGTCCCAATATTTGTGGTCAACGTGCATACTGAGCATATCCGCCATAGTCTTGTTCAGGCGTTCCGTGAGACCGTTAGTCTGCGGATGGTAGGCCGTGGTCTTTCTGTGAGCTGTGCCGCTGAGATCAAGTACGGTCTTGAGCAGCGTAGACGTGAAGGCAGTACCTCGGTCTGTTATTATTACTGTAGGAGCTCCGTGCCACAGAACGACGTTTTCAACGTAAAACCGTGCTGCTTCTACCGCCATGCCGCTTGGTAAAGCTTTCGTCTCTGCGTAGCGTGTTAGATAGTCTGTAGCTACTATGACCCACTTGTTTCCCGAAGACGAATTTGGAAATGGTCCCAGAAGGTCCATCCCTATTTGAACTGGTTGCAATAATCCAGGTGGTTTTAAGGGTGGCGACTTCCGTTGTTGACAGTCGAGGCACGTGCGCACGTAATGTTTGACAATCGCCGTAAGCCTTGGCCAATAGTATTTCTGCTTGATTCTGGCCACTGCGCGCGTGTATCCGAGGTGCCCAGACGTCGGCTCATCGTGGCAGGCTCCCAGTACTTCGTCACGCATAGACGTCGGAACGACTTCTTTTTGTAGCGCATTTCGTTGCGTAAGCAGAAGGATGGTAGATCTCTTGCGAATGGTCGAGGCACGCCAGTGGTCCGTCCTTCCAGAAAATTAATGAGTGGAAGCAGCTCGGTGTCTTCCCTTTGCTGACGCGAAATGGTAGTCGTGTCGACAACCCCTACGAAAGCCATGTCGTCATCATCTGTGTCTTGGTGCTCTATCGGTGACCTTGAGAGGCAGTCAGCATCAGAGTGCTGTCGTCCGGATTTATAGACCACCGTCATGTCAAACTCTTGAAGCCTTAAACTCCACCGTGCTAGCCGACCACATGGGTCCTTCAAGTTGGTCAGCCAGCAAAGGGAGTGATGGTCGCTTACTACTTGAAAGGAACGTCCGTATAGATATGGGCGAAACTTCATAACCGTCCATACGACAGCAAGACATCCATTTTCGGTCGTAGAGTAGTTAGATTCAGCACGCGAGAGCATTCTACTTGCGTACGCAATTACTCGTTCAGCCGAGTCTTGCCACTGTACGAGTACAGCTCCCAGGCCTACGTTGCTGGCATCCGTGTGAATCATGGTAGGAGCGTCTTCGTCAAAGTGGGCTAGCACAGGATGTGTCTGTGGGCGCTGTCGGAGATGGCCAAATGCCGCTTGTTCTTCGTCGCCCCATACAAATGCGACGTCGTCCTTTGTCAGGCGTGGTAACGGCGCAGCAATGTGCGAGAAGTTTGCTGTAAATTGTCGGTAGTATGTGCAGAGGCCTAGAAAATGCCTAACTGCCGCAATCTTGCCGGGGTCAGGACGAACACCTTTGTGGCTTACAACATGGCCTAGGAATTGAAGTTCCTCGAAACCAAAATGACATTTCTCCGCTTTCACTGTTAGGCCGGCGGACCGAATTGCTTGAAATACCGACAGAAGCCTTCTCAGGTGCTACTCAAACGTTTCTGAAAAGATGATGACGTCGTCTAGATACACTAAACACGTCTGCCACTTTAGGCCAGACAGAACTGCGTCCATCAGCCTTTGAAACGTTGCCGGAGCTGAGCACAATCCAAAGGGCAAGACATTGAATTCATAAAGTCCGTCAGGCGTCACGAGAGCGGTCTTCTCTCTGTCTCGTTCGTCGACCTCAATTTGCCAATAACCGCTTTTAAATCCATCGACGAGAAGTAGCGTGCATGCCTCAGCCGGTCCAGGGAGTCATCGATACGGGGTAATGGGTACACGTCTTTCTTTGTGACCCGGTTCAGTTTGCGGTAGTCCACACAGAAGCGTAGGCTACCGTCCTTCTTTTGAACTAGTACTACCGGCGATGCCCAATGACTTTTTGACGGCTGGATGACGTCATCGTCAAGCATCTGCTTCACTTGTTGTTGGATAGCCTCGCGTTCTTTAGGTGAGACACGATAAGGGTTCTGCCGGATGCGTCGTGCCGTCTCTTCCGTTATAATACGGTGCTTTGTGAGTGGCGTTTGATTGACCCTTGAAACCGACGAGAAACAGTCTTGAAACCGGTTCAAAAGGTGAAGAAGACGCTGCCTTTCCAACGGCGGTAAACTTGCGTTCACGTCAAGAACAGGTGGTGTTGTAGAAGTGTCCTGCTCACCCTGCTGTACTGCAAAGCATTCCCGGTACTCCGCAATTCCGTCGAGGTAAGCAACTGTAGTGCCTTCGGTAATGTGGCGCCGTTCTTTGCAAAAGTTCGTCAGAAGAACATCGGCTAGCCCATGCACCACACTGAAGAGACTTCTGGCTACAGCCACAGCTCGAGTGAGCAGAAGTGCAGGGACTTGCTCAGCGACGCCGTCTCCATTATGCTGCGTGGTGCACCTGACGGGGACGAGGCAGCAAGATAACGGCGGCACGGTCACGTCCTCAAGGAGGCACAAGGTCTTCCGCTGTAGTTGTGCAGTTTCGACCTTCGAAAATGTCAGCAGACCTTCGGGTATATTAATGACGGCACCGTATTCGCGCAGGAAATCCATACCTAAGATGGCCTGTTTGCAACACTCGGGAAGAATAACAAAAGTTGCCACGTATGACGATTCTTCTATGATGACCCTTGCTGTGCACTTTCCAATGGGTGTCAGTAGCCGGCCACCAGCTCCTCTAGTCTGCGGTCCCGTCCACTCCGTTCTAACTTTCCTTAGTTTATGTGCCAAACTCTCACTCATAATTGAGAAGTCCGCACCAGTGTCCACCAGAGCTGTCACTTCGTAACCGTTGATTGTAACTCGTATTTCGGAGCTTGCAATTTCGGCGCTCGTCAAATCGGCGGACTTTGCTCTTCCTTCGTTCACAATGGGGCATTTTCAGCTTTTCGACGAGTGGTAACCTCCCCCCCAAAGGTCGCTGCTTTTAGTTTCCCCGGAGGGGGCTGGGAGATCGCCCTTTGGCCACGTCAGCGGCACTTCGTCGAGTTAGCGGAGAAGCAGAACGTCCGGGAGAGGGGGAGCGCGGCCTGAAAACAGGGGAATCGTCGCGCCAGCTTGACGCATTCGCGTCGACGTTGGGTCGGCTGTTTGAGCGACGAGGAGCAGCGGATGGAAATCCTTGGTACCCTGCGACTCGATACGGGCAATGGCGACATACGTGGCCTGCTTCTCCACAATGGAAGCACAGGGGCCTGTAGTCCGGAGTGCGCCAAATGGCCGTTTTTCGGAGCGGTGGTCGCGTTGGAGCTCCCCTGTAGTACCAAGGTACTGTAGGCGGTTGCTGCTGGTAATACTGCGGTGTCGGCGCAATAGGCGGCGGTTGCTGCTGGTAGTACTGCAGTGTCGGCGCAATAGGCGGCGGTCAACAGACAATTTCTGCGTAGCTGGGATTGCGCGTTTCGGTGGGTTGTTCGGGAGGTGAAAGCGCTTGCCTTACCTGCTGGCGCACAACTTCGGAGACGGACGCTACCGTGCATTCACTCGGCGTAGCGAGGAGCTTCTTCACCTCTTCACGGACTATCTCTCGTATCATTTGGCGCAAAACCTTGTCAGTTGCTGGAACCGCCGGCACGGCTGCGGCGCTGGTTGATACACCGCTGTTGACGCGGTCATACTGACGGTACCGCAGCTGTAGTGCACGTTCGGTGGCCGTCGACTCATTCAAAAATTCGTCGACATTTGTTGGCGGGTTTCGCACAAGACCGGCAAACAACTGCTCCTTCACACCGCGCATGAGGTGGCTGAGCTTCTTCCCCTCGGACATAACCGGGTCTGCTCGACGAAATAGACGGGTCATGTCCTCAACAAACATGGCGACTGTTTCGTTGGGCTTCTGAACGAGGGATTCGAGTAGACGCTGAGCTTGCTCTCGCCTTTCGCTGCTTCCGAACGTGTCAAGAAACTTCCGGGTGAATTCTTCCCAAGATGACCAGTTTCCCTCACGGTTTGTGAACCACGTTCGGGCGCCGTCCAGAAGAGCGAAATACACGTGGGCTAACTTTTGACCGGCGTTGGCGCTCCAGCCATTCACACTGGCCACGCGCTCGAACTTCTCGAGCCAGTCCTCGGCGTCTTCATAGGCGTTGCCGTGAAAGGGCGGAGGCGATCGAGGATTCGAAACAATCACCTGTGTCGGGCCTGGGTTTGCCATGGCTTGGGTGTTCCTCTCGGACACAGTTGCAACCTCTGGTAGCGGGCCGCACTCTGGGCTCAGGCCTAACAGGCGGCGGCTGGCGCGGTGAACTGGCGTTACAACACGCGGAACTCGCTCTGGACTGGATACGGTGCTGCCAAGAGGCGTTCCGAACATTTACCCCGCACCTCCACCAGTGTCGCGATGCAGGAACAGCAGAAATCAGCAGCAGGAATTACGAACACAGAGCTGGTCACTTTAATCGAAAAGCACACTCAGCGATCACCCAGGAGTCTCGTCTTCTTCTTCTATGTCCCCGTGATCTTCTTCTTTTGTGCGCGTAGACTGGATGTGGCAATATATACAGCCTGCCGCCATTACGTAACCAATATTGATAGGACAACGTGGAAACTGACCCATCATTACTGTAGTGGTTCGTGGGCCCAGGACTCAAACAGACAGCTAAGTCACAAACAAGAAAACATTTATCGACAGGACGAGACAGCTCATACACTTTCAATAGACAAACAAGTAACGCAAACAACACAGTCTGAACGCTACGCTCACAAAACTAAACGGCGCGTCCTGCCTAACGATGTCCGAAGTACATCGCACCACTCACAGTACCGCGGCTCTTCGATGCGGCGCACGCTGATCTCAGAAGAGGAGGCACGATGGGTTGTGTCCGGGCACGAGCAGATCCTGAGCTGCTCGCTCAGGAAAGCGTCGGGGTATGATGCCCCCTGCGTGGCACCGAGGCCACTCCCTCAAAGCGGCTGCGTAGAGCTGCAGCATACGTGGCACCGTGGCCACGCTCTCAGCAGGCGGCTCGACCGGAACTTGCGCGGCACCGTGACCACGCCCTCAGCAGATGGTTGTGCCGGACTCGAACCTGCGTGGCACCGTGACCACGAGTCGGTCGATGGTCCCGGCCACACCACTGCTCCAGCCGCTCGTACTGGCCCGCTCGCTCATCCACCGCAGGAACAGCCAGCAAGGTCCAGGACACCTGTTCGCCACAGGAGAACGCCCGGTACGTCCCGGCTGGTCTGGTGGCACCAGCTCGGTGCGTCTGTTCTCCTGTGCCGAACGTGCCACCGCTCGGTCGCTGGTACGCTCGATCCACGTCGGCGTTCCGAAGCACCGAAGGCCACGCGCATCACGTTCCGCGTGCTCAAGCGCGCACTCATCTTCACTTCTAGTGCGCCGAAGAAACACTCTCCCACTACAATTACCATCTTTGTGGACTGGCCCCACCAGTAATGTATGCTGAGTGGATACTATGGCCCAATTTTGCCTTCTTTACAGGATGGAGGAAGCAATATTGCAGATTGAATGGTTACGATGGGCGATTGTCGGAGGCCTTCATAGATGGCATTTCCAATGCTGCTTAGGAGTGGTATCACAGGGCCTTCATTGGACCTCCGTAAGCCAACAAGGAAACAATATTGGCCCGAGAATCTGTGCTGCCTGGGGACTGGTTCACTACTGCACACTACGTGAAAGAAAAAAGCGTTGAACCATTCTCTCATGAGCGAACTGGTTTGCTGTTGCGCGAGATAGAAAACGGCCATATCGTTGTGCTCGTGTAGCTGCTGTTGAGCGGTTCTTGAAAGCATGAATTGAGGAAGGTCGCGCTCACCGTAAGCATATCGCACTATTGTTATTTCAATTTTTACAGGATAAACTTTTTGTCAGACTGGGGGTCCCTTTGGTTACACCATCCAGATATGCATTTTAACAAGAAAGCTGAAATGGAAATGAGTACGGGCGCTGCTACTGCTGCAAAGACAGTCTCACCTTTGCTAACAAGGTGGCACTCAGACCAGAATTATCTTGGATATGAGGGTTTGAGACGTCGATGAGCATTTGAGACACATTTTTTTCCTTTTTCAAGGTTATTGTGTATATATACTTAGATGCACTGTTGGCATTCGAATGTGATTCAATGTTACGTGACCACAAGCTCGCATACTACCTCTACACTTTCAAGGTGTCGTTCCCCTCGACGGCCTTCTTCCGGACGTTGGCACAATGGTCAAGTACAACTCCGCGGGGCCGATGTGTAGGTACGCAGAAGATATGTCACTAATGCTCAGCGTGATGGCTGGACCGAAAGCTGCAGAACTGCGTCTCGACAGCCAGGTAAGCAAGCCAGGTAACAAAGTAGCAAAAGGCCACGACCCTTCATTACAGTTGTCTTCGAAATATCACCATTGGTTTAAAAAAGAAGTTTGTATTTTTCCGCAGAAAACTTTGTAGTAAAGCTGCACCATATTGATTTTAGAATGTGGTGCAGCAAGCAATATTACACACATGCACACAAGCACGCGCGCACATCTACAATCATATATACCCACACCTTACCACACATTGAAAAGTTGGTCATATCTGCATCTTGCTCGTGTTTATGTAACCAGTGATAAATTTTGACATCGCCTGAGTAACCTGCTCAAACATTACAAAGTTCGCAAGCAGCGCGCGCGCGTACTAGAACTAATTATTCTCCCTTCTATTCGTTCTCTCGGTTTCTCAAGTGAAATATTATAATTATAAGGCATGCGCATTTAAATAGTTTAATAACGGGCCAGTCTACTAAGAACACCCCGAAGGGTCGCAAAACGTGGGTACATTTTTGCAATGAAATTTCGTCATTTGTTTCTTGGCGTATCTTCGACGTCAATTGCAATAAAGTCTTCCATCATCACGTTCTCTTCATGTATCTCTACTTTGAGATATTTCTTCCGTCAGAAGATTATGTTAAGTTCCTGTTGTCTTTTTATGGTTTGTTAACCCCAGCATTGTTTCAAATGTTTCTTGGCTTTTATACATGTCGCAATCACTTGTGTAATATTTGTACACTATTGGTTTCAATAACATCTCTCGAGAATCGGCGTCGCACAGCGTTCGTTCCAGCACGTGTTTGACGTACAGCTCTGCAGTATAATTAAGTTACCAGAACAATGGGTCATTTGCGTCATATTTAATTGTGCTGTACGTGAACAGTTGCATCTTCATGCGAGTTAAATAAATTAATGTCATAACAGCGTCTTCGTATTTTGAAAAATAAAGTAATAGTGCTATGTCTATATGGAACATTCTTTCAGGTTCTAATGCGCAATCTGAGGGTTTTCTACATGGAGGACGAAGGTGCTGTCCTGCTGAGTAAAGTGAAAAGCGAAGCTCGTAAAACAGTCAGGGAGGTGAGTACCTAGGGAAGTTTCATTATAACGCTCATGCTGAAAATAGTAATGAACAAGCAGCACGCATTGCAATTCGCGAGAGCAGCATTCTTCTCTTGTGTATTGTCTTCAAATGAAATGTAAACCATGTAAACGAACGCTGACTAAAAATTGAACTTCACTACTAACATGGCACCCGCACCCACTCAAGAGCCACCTAGTTACCACAGGTGCGGCCGCCTGATGAAAAAAAAAACGCACGTGGTGCGGCCTGCGATATCAGACGAGCCTAGTTCTGCACGCCACCGCAGCGGCGCCGCTGCTACGGGACAAGCGCAGCACAACAGCACAATATCGTCTGTTTTAAGCGGCCGATATTGCGCTATTCGCAGACAACCGAGCGGAAATGCAGTGTCTTGTTGACATATGTGGTAGGGAAAGTGAAGATTTGGGACTAAAATTTAGTGTGACAAATTGCATTTGGATGATATTCAATGACAACAACAACCACATAATATCAATAGAGAGCAAGGAGGTACCCAGAGTACGATAGTACAAATACCCCTGGATATGGATAAATTATGGGAATAGGTACATAGAAGTACAGGAAAAAGTTATGACATATAAAGGAAAGAGGAGTTCCGCGATAATGAAACATAGAGCGCTGTGGGTTTACAAGAGGTACGAGGTAAGTCGCGGCCTGTTGAAAGGTGTGATGGCACCAGGACTTACATTTGAAAACTCAGTGGTGTGCAGGAGGTCAGAGCTACAATCAATGCTGGACGTGAATCGGAGGCCGGTCGGACATCTTGCATTGGGCGGCCATGGGAACCCCACAAATGAGGCTGTTAAGGGGGATAAGAATGGTCTGACTATGAGGGAAGGGAAGCTCAGAGTAAAATTAGGTACGAACAGATATTAAAGAATATGAAAGAGAGTAGATGGGCAGCGAAAGTATTCAGATTTTTGTATGGGAAGAACGTTGACTCGCAATGAAGGAACTAGGAGGCTCACCAGTAAGTCTACAGCCAGTAACGAGACTGATAGGACGAAAAATCACTGCCTGTAACCGCCTTTTCGTAACCGTGGCAACCTTGGGATTCGCAGGTGATCGACTTCATGCGCAACAAGCACGGCATCGAGCCTAGCCGCCTGGAGGCGCCCGAAATCCGCTACAGCATCCCACAGTGGCTCCTGGCCTACAACGAGTCCAAGTCGCGGCCTCTGCACGAGGTCTTTCGTCCAGGGTCTTCCGGTATCAGCTTCTGTACCGAGCTGCTTCGGCTACTGACAGGCACTTGCCCAAACACAGCAGCCGCGATGTTGGTATGCTGGGCATCAACGCTTTCGCGGTTCAGCTCTGAAAGCGCTCTCTCCGCCTTCCGCGGAACTCTGGACCTGTTGCGAGATCGCCTCGAAGCCCTCCTCGGGGATGACGGTGTGTTCATCTTGCCAGCGACCTCGGCGCCCGCCGCGTACCATCATCAGGACCTGTTCTTCCCCGATGGCTTCAACTTCTTGTCCGTCTTCAACGTTCTCGAGGTTCCTGTCAGCGCGTGTCCCGTTCTGCGAACGTCCGATGGCCTGCCTATGGCCGTTCAGGTGGTCGCTCGCAGAGGAAACGACCGTCTCTGCTTAGCTGTGGCCAAAGAAATTCAGAAGCAGTTCGGGGGCTGGGTAGAACCTGCCAAGGCAAAGCAAGGAATGCGGGCTTAGATCAGCTTCTGCAAGTAGTCTGCAAACATCGCCCGATTTCGTTTTCTTGACATTTTTTGGCTGTCTCGGATAGAGCAATGTTCGCAGTGTTTTTCACGTATGCCTAGATTTCGTTTCTCTTGCTTTCCTCGGCATGTGGCCGTTCTTCCAAAGGGCGCGCATCTAGCCTTTCATTCCCCAAGATAAAACCGCTTTCCTACGCACGTTCAGTTTACAGAACAAACGGAAATGCATTCCCTAGTAGGCAACGTACTCAGCAACAATTATGCAGTGGAAGTTCTCAGAAGGTTTGTTACGTCCTTACTTTTAACTAAGAGCTTAACGGACTATTTTTTACTAATGCTTTAACACTGCTCATCAACATTCGAATGTCGTTTTCCTTGTTGCAAAAGGAACGTTGTCACACTTACGGTAAAACACTCGCCTTGTCAATATATTGCCAATACGTTTTCTTAACATATTAACGTGTATCAGCTATCATGGAAGACAGGTAAGCATACACTCAGTGCGGTGTAAATGTAGGCTGGGTATTACGACGGCGTGATTGCGAGTAAGCCGGCACTTTCCTGTTTTGTGAAGCCGAATATTGGACTTTGTGAAAGTGCTTAATGGAGTTGCATTGAATAAAAATTTATTCGGTATAGCCGCATCAAAAAATATCGCCAAGTCTTCTTTTGTATGTTTACAACGCTCAGCGAAAGAAATGCGTTACTTTGAGCGCATGGCTGCGGATTCTTCCTGCCTCATCCCATTGAATTGGAGACACCGAGCATTGTGATACTCAATGAAAGCATACGTTTTGAAGTATTCTCATTCACTTTGGTCCATGTGTGATCACTCAGTGCACTCGAGTAGCACAAATTGCGCAGGCCATCACAAGGTCCGAGTATTGCGTTTCAATCGCTAAGCGCTGTGCCTATTCGTTGTTTCTGTGTTTCATTCGCAAACACACATAAGCGCGCAGACTTTGTTGCGAATGCAATGCCTTACGGTACGATACTTTGATTTCATTTGTATCGGGAGCCCACACTGGCAAATAATTACGTGTGGATTAAAAGCCTTCTAGACATGTTTAATAAGTTTTCTGTTGGCGAGTAAATTTTCGGGCGTTGATCGAAAGGGAAGTAGTGCAAACCAGACACCGCCAAAGTTACTGCTCCTCACTCAAGTCCACTAAAAATATTTCCCACTTTACACTCTAAGAAAAAAGATGGTATACCTTACTCTTTTAGGAGAGTCAGGGCTTGCCACATATATGACTCTCTTTGAAGATACCCGTCAACTCTCTTTTCTGCAGGAGAGTCACGGCGCTGCGAGAGTGTACACTGACTCTCTTGCGAAGGGTGGTAGGACTCTTGTCTAAAGGATCATGTGACCACTGCTGAGAGAGTCACTTGACTCTTGCGAACAGTGCTAGGACTCTTGTCCAAAGGATCGTGCGACCACTGCTGAGAGAGTCACTTGCATCTCTTATGAAGAGTGCTAGGACTCTTGTCCAAAGGATTGCACGACCACTGCTGAGAGTTACTCGACTCTTATAAAGATAGAGTAAGGTAGTCATACCAAATGGGTCAAACGACTCTGCAAAATAACTACTGTAACTGAGTCAAGAGACTCTTTATGTCCCAGTCAAAAATCCACCAGACCGGGTCTGGTGTGTTTTACCCGTTCACACCAGAGCGGAAATTCAGACACGGGTTCTGGCGTGTCTGGTGTACCCGGCCGGTTTGGTGTGATCTGGCGTATCCGTTCGGTTTGACATGGTTTGGTGTGATCTGGCGTATCCGGCCGGTTTGGCGTGGTTTGGTGTGATCTGGTGTATCCGGCCGGTTTGGCGTGTTTTGGTGTGATCTGGTGTGCCCGGCCGGTTTGGCGTGTTTTGGTGTGATCTGGTGTGCCCGGCCGGTTTGGCGTGTTTTGGTGTGATCTGGTGTGCCCGGCCGGTTTGGCGTGTTTTCGTGTGATCTGGTGTGCCCGGCCGGTTTGGCGTGTCGTGTTTTGGTGTGATCTGGTGTACCCGGCCGGTTTGGCATGGTTTGGTGCATCTGGCTAGTTTTGTGTGATCTGGCACCAACCGATCGGTGCCACATACTATAACTTCGCACGGTTACAGTGTTGCCAAAACAGCGGATGTTACTAATCTTAGTACCATTGTGCCATGATTAAAATTTACTGTGGATCAAAATGTGCGCACTTTTTTATGCCCGAGAAATAATGGCAGGCTGCAAGACACAGTAGTTTTGATATAAAAAAAATGGCCGACTTGTTTATTTCATCCTCGGTTCTCTCAGCTTGCTAGTTTTCTGGAACAGCCATTCAAACCTTTTGTGGCCTTCTTTGACTCTTCTTCAGAGTGGCCTCGGACAGCAGTGTGGCACCTGAAAAAGACAAAAACAGTGTGTTATAGGAGTTCCCTCATTTATAGGGACACTACGTGCACATATTAGGTTGAGCAAGACTGAAAGAATGGGTTTGTGTTATAACCACTTTGCTATTCCTCGTGAGAATGGAGAAGTTGTAAGAAAACGACAACACTAAAAAATTGGAGTTTGTTTTTTTAAATGTGGAAACATGGGAATGTAGGCTACGTGAGAGCCGGCTATCCCATAAAAACTGAAGGATCCACTCCGAAAATTGGAGGGGTGCCTTCCTATTCCACTGTGTTTATATCTGTCTGATGTCAGCTCACCTATTTTGAGTGCTCGACTAACTGCTCCAGGTTTTAAATAATGCATTGGATAAAATCCAACAATAACTAAACGTACAGTAGCGACACTTATTGCTCAATATTAAGGCCATGGAGCTCACTGCGTCGTAGCATTGGCAGCCAAGATCATGACGTCAGGTCCACTTTCTGGCGTGGATGATTGAAACTGAGCTGCAATGTCGGAGATTGTCAGTGCATGTTTAGGGATGTCAAACCCCAGAAATCAATCAACCATGTCACCTGATAACAGCTCATTAAAGTAACATTAGCAGTGAGTATACCATGGTGCAGAATATGCAACATGCTTCCCATACAGCCGATATTGTGAAAGGAAATTTCAGCTCTTCAAAATATTTTAAGTTTTTTTTACTCCTGATGAAGCCAAGAAAGGCATAGGGGAAATTGTAGTTTTCTTTATGTACTGTAGTAATTATGGAATAGATGGAAAGGAATTAAGTGGTCAAACACACACACCCACCTCTGGTAAATACCAAACCTACAACCTTCGGATAACGCGTCCAATTCTCTACCGAATGAGCTGCAAAGGCAGTCATTCTCCCGTCCACATTATTGGGTACTCGTGAGTGTACAATCCCAGGAGTGCTAGACAGCACCACTCGTTGCCAGGGCGATGAGTATGGAATACTTTGTGCCAGATGACGGCTCGTAGAACATATTTTTTGTAAGATGGCTGCTGCCCAACTTGCCCTATGCTTTCCTTGGCATCATTAGATTGTTTCTAACAAAGAAATGTGCCCTGCCACTGTGGTCTAGTGGATATGGCACTCATGTGTGGTTACGAAGGTAGCGGGATCGAATCCTGGCAGCTATGGCTGCACTGCAATGGAGGCGAAAAGATGAAGCCCATGTACTGTGCGATATCACTGCACGTCAAAGAATCCCAGGTGGTCAAATTCTGCCCACCAGAATCCCAGGTGGCGGCTTATATATGCTGACAGCAGCGGCGTATTAGCTAGATTTTCCTCTGTGCTCTGTTAACCTTCCCTTTCAGTCTTACTTTATTCCTGCAAAGTTCAAGTCTGCACAAGAACCAAGAACTTCGTTTTTTTACATTGCAGCTGTTGCAGTTACTTAAACTGGTGGTGGCAGTGACCAGACACCATCGTAATGAGCCCGTAATAGCCGAGTGTAAAACGCATCAGCACATTGCTGTTGTCATGTGAAAACAAACCGCTTCAAGTGATAGCGCTGTAGTGCACAGAACGCAACTTGGACAAAATGCACAGAGATGTCCATGACTTTCAAAGTGGCGTGATGGACAAGGAAAAAAAAACGGGGGTCTCGTTTTTGTTTACTACTACGAACGTTCACATGCATTCGCAGAAGATAGGCAGGTGTTGGATGATATTTACAGATGTTTACGACCTGTTGTCAGAACCTTATGATCTTTCTGAATATTTCTGTCCATTTCAAAGATCCGCGAGAAAAGGCTGCGGTCACCTTCTGACTGGTTTGATTTATTATATCTTGCTTACGACATTCCGGAACACCAAATACTGCCGCCTACTCCCTTTAGCAAAAAGCACACATGAGTAATTGGATAAAGCATTGCATGACTGAATTTGTGTTCTTCAGCATAGGGAGCATAGGAACGGATAAGTGGCTGCTCACTTTGGCCGCCTGCAGCGGTCAGCTGTTTGCTATGCGTAGATATCACTAAGCCTTCACCACTTTGAAAGCAGTGGGCGGTTCATTACTAAAAGACGCCAACACCCATAACATTCTAAGTTTTGTTACCGTTGTTGCCACTGTACGTTCTGCTGATAATTATGTGAAAGGTTGAAGGGAACAGCAAAATATTGGGAGCACCGCTAGCTACGACGTAGGTATATACGGATGAGCTTTCGCTACGCACCGTGCGCTGTGCATGCACTGTGCTTGGGTTTTATCACAGGTTCATAATAGAAACTAGAAGAGCCGCAGTCCTGACGAAGACAAGTCCACTTGTCGAAACGTTGGCTCCTGCGACATTCCCTGTTCTACATTTTTTTTAGCGATCTGTTCATAGGCTCGCAATAGGCGATTTGCAGTCGTGACTGATTTTTTTATGCGGTCAGTTTAAGCATCACTGTGCTTTGTTGGCCAATACTTTCCTTAAAGAAAAGGGGAAAAAACAAGCGTTGTCCAGTCTGCCACCTTGAGTGGCAGTCGTATTGAGCTCGCTTTGTAGAGCATCAGAGTTCCTTAACGGCTTGCTATTCATGCAACCACTCTGTTTTGACACAATCGCAGACTGCTAAAGTGCCATACATTAAACACACGGAACTCGCTAACTTCCACAAGAAGTGTGCTGTACATGATGCTATGTCCAATTCTGCCAAATGTCCTACCGATTCCGGTCAGAGCATGATATCCTTAGGAAGTTGTTGTGGAATGTCGACACATAGCCCAACCATCCAGCTTCATTCAAATAAAGCCACTAAAGCTCATAAACACAGCGTGCCAATGCAGCAGCTATGCAGCTGAACGAACCGAGTACTCCAAGTACCGGCGTGCACTGCGGCAGCGGCGGCGTAGTGGAACTCACGGTGAGATCAGTCTATTGCTAACTGTTCTTTACATCTTTATGATAGGCACTAAACAAGCAAGGCTTGCACCATGTGCGCACCTAGGCATGGCAAAGTGACACTGGTAAGAAACCATACATAAAAGTTTAGATGGGCATTAATCACAAAGTAGCAACAATGCAGGCAGCCAGCAAACACACAGAAATTGCATAAGGTAAGCAGCACAATGCTCACAGCTTCCACAATATAAAAAAAAGGCACCACCAAGTAGTTCTTATGTGGCAGATACTAGAACAAGAACACTCAACGAGAGTGTAACAAGTCAGGTGAGGCATAACAGGGAGCACTGCAACAAAGCAGGCAAACTTTGCGAAGGCTTATTCTAGCCGAGAATCCAGTACTATATTGGACAGTAATTTAGGCTTAATGTTCCAATAACTGCTGTGGGCAGTGAAGGACATAGTGGCAGATGTGTGGCATTGTTGCTATATTTAACCCTTGGTATGCACACACACTCGTATAGGCAAGAATTTCAGCATTTCAGAGTTGCACCAGGTTACTGTGGCTTATGAGTGAGCTAACTGGTCTTAGTAGCAGCCAGGGGCCCATAGTCACAAAATTTGCAACAGGTAATAAGTAAACAATATCTATGACAGGTGGCTGACAGGCTTATAAATACGTGCTGCAACCGTGCAGACTGACCTCTAAGCACTTACACTTCATGAGGTGATAATGGCTGTTGCACCAGCTTCTTGCCACCTTCTGCCATAAAGGAGTTCGGCAGTGTAGACCCTGCAGACCGTCACTGTGCAAGTGCATCTGTGAACCAGATGACTGCCGCAGATCTTTCCACAATGTGGGAGTCCTTGTGCACCCACATCAGGTGGTAGTATGAGGGCTTCAGTACAAAAACCCCATTTGCCATACGAACCTGGAGACAAATGAGAAATTGTTACATGAAACACCAATCAACCCATCCCAATGACAAAAATGAACGCATGGGAGTGCACAACCAAAAGCTTTTCCACTTGTTAAAGTACCAAGAAAAGCGTTGTTTTGCATCCTACATGGCCAGTGGCAAGAAAAGAATGGTACTTCTGTATGAATATCGCAAGCTTCAATTAATAGAAATGTTATCCCCACCTACTCAGAACAGAGGTGAGAAAATAATTTCGGGGACCTGGCATGCCAATGTCACCGTCAGTTCAAATGCACAGAAATACAGCTATGCCCCTTTTGTGCAAGATGTGGCAGCTAAGGTATTTTGCATCTGCATACCTATCACAGCTTTAATTGATGAAAAGATCGCTAAAAAGTATGGAGAACAGAAAATGTCGCTGGAGTCAACATTTCATCAAGTGGACTTGTTTTCGTCAGGATGACAACCGCATTCTCGATTGTTTGTTTCTGTATGCTTTGCACATTCTCCCCCGTCCACAGAAGGAGAAGACGGCACATGCAAACAAACAAAAAGCAGAGAGAGAAAGAAGAATGAGAGGGGGAAGTGGAAAGTTGAGTGACATGTGTTAGCGTCACTAATAGAAATGGAAAGAGCAAAAAAGAAGGATCCGCTCCTGGGCGTGGGCTACTCTTGGAAATGCAGTGTATGTGCACAGTAAAAAACCAGGACGAAGAAAGGAACAAATACGCAAAGTACAGGTGCTGCACTTGCCGCATGTTCCCCTCTTCCCGCACTGCACACACAGTGCGTTTCCAATGAAAGCTTTTTGCTAAAAACGTGGCTACACTGTTTAACACCATTGTTCTCATTGAACTAGGCGGGGGATGAGAACCTGAAAAGAGACTTTTGGGAAGAAACATTGTTTAGCCTGTACAGGTGAAATACCTTAACGCATTGTCTTTGCTAACCCTCCACCATATCTAATGGATTCAAAGGTTCTCTTACGTTTATGCCTGTAGGCTGGACGGTACTGAACTCGTAAATGAGATACGATTCCCTATATTTCCTGTCCCCCGACGAGCGGAAATTTGCCTGACAGAAAACATCCGCTTTTATAGCTGCACCTAATAAAAGAACTGATATTTAGGAATTCGCAGTCTTGCCTCAAGAGCAGCCAAGCTGAGGTTCACATTATTTTGATTGGTCTCAAGTTAGCTGATATTTGCAATTTGTTTCTGTACTCTTACCAAGAAAAACTCATGATTGCAAGCCGAGTACTACTAGTGGTTGGTGTCCCCCCTTTTTTACCTTTAACTTCATCCCAACCAGACAGATCTCTGCCAAATGTTCACCTTTAAAACGAGTACTACTATGCACTGTGTCAGACTAAGTTCAATGAAACCACAATCCTGCAACAGCTTTTCTGGTCACAATATTGTCACGTCAAATTGATACAAAGCGAGCATCCACCGCTAAAGGCCCAACTGTTCATAAGAGGGCATGTGAGCGCTGGTGCCACTGTGGGTGTCTTTGCAGTGGCAGCGGTTTTCTTGCTTTATACACTTCTCCCCTTGTCGCTTTAGTTCTGCGTAAGTACTTTAACATTGAATGTACATGGATAAGTGCTTAACAATATGTTCTGCCATCAAATGAGCGCGCTTGCCTAAAGTGAAACAGCTGTTTATTTCAGACCATTCACCATGTCCTCAGTTAAAGAAAACAAAAAAGGACACTACATTGCATCTTTACGTACCAGAATCACCTCATGATATAATGGGGGGCCGTGGTTGAGAATTTGAATTATTTTCATTACATATGATACTTTCATAAATCCAAGTGCATGACTGTTTTTGCATTCTGCCCTCAAATGTGACTACCATGATTGGATAATGCATCATTCGTCTCTGTGTCTGTGCTTCAACTCATGCTCGGTTAATTTCAGAAGTTTAGGTTTCTCCATCAGCCAGTCACGTTTTCACTGCTCACTTGCGATGGGCTACAACTATACGCACTCGACAGAAGCAAGGACAATGAACTTTGGGAGGGCAGTGACAGCAGCTGCAACGATTCCCACTTGGACCTCTCGACCAGTGATTATGACCAGACTGTGCATGACCGGATGTGGCAGCTAAGGTATTTTGCATCTGCATACCTATCACAGCTTTAATTGATGAAAAGATCGCTAAAAAGTATGGAGAACAGAAAATGTCGCTGGAGTCAACATTTCATCAAGTGGACTTGTTTTCGTCAGGATGGCAACCGCATTCTCGAGTGTTTGTTTCTGTATGCTTTGCACATTCTCCCCCGTCCACAGAAGGAGAAGACGGCACATGCAAACAAACAAAAAGCAGAGAGAGAAAGAAGAATGAGAGGGGGAAGTGGAAAGTTGAGTGACATGTGTTAGCGTCACTAATAGAAATGGAAAGAGCAAAAAGAAGGATCCGCTCCTGGGCGTGGGCTACTCTTGGAAATGCAGTGTATGTGCACAGTAAAAAACCAGGACGAAGAAAGGAACAAATACGCAAAGTACAGGTGCTGCACTTGCCGCATGTTCCCCTCTTCCCGCACTGCACACACAGTGCGTTTCCAATGAAAGCTTTTTGCTAAAAACGTGGCTACACTGTTTAACACCATTGTTCTCATTGAACTAGGCGGGGGATGAGAACCTGAAAAGAGACTTTTGGGAAGAAACATTGTTTAGCCTGTACAGGTGAAATACCTTAACGTTCATTGTCTTTGCTAACCCTCCACCATATCTAATGGATTCAAAGGTTCTCTTACGTTTATGCCTGTAGGCTGGACGGTACTGAACTCGTAAATGAGATACGATTCCCTATATTTCCTGTCCCCCGACGAGCGGAAATTTGCCTGACAGAAAACATCCGCTTTTATAGCTGCACCTAATAAAAGAACTGATATTTAGGAATTCGCAGTCTTGCCTCAAGAGCAGCCAAGCTGAGGTTCACATTATTTTGATTGGTCTCAAGTTAGCTGATATTTGCAATTTGTTTCTGTACTCTTACCAAGAAAAACTCATGATTGCAAGCCGAGTACTACTAGTGGTTGGTGTCCCCCCTTTTTTACCTTTAACTTCATCCCAACCAGACAGATCTCTGCCAAATGTTCACCTTTAAAACGAGTACTACTATGCACTGTGTCAGACTAAGTTCAATGAAACCACAATCCTGCAACAGCTTTTCTGGTCACAATATTGTCACGTCAAATTGATACAAAGCGAGCATCCACCGCTAAAGGCCCAACTGTTCATAAGAGGGCATGTGAGCGCTGGTGCCACTGTGGGTGTCTTTGCAGTGGCAGCGGTTTTCTTGCTTTATACACTTCTCCCCTTGTCGCTTTAGTTCTGCGTAAGTACTTTTAACATTGAATGTACATGGATAAGTGCTTAACAATATGTTCTGCCATCAAATGAGCGCGCTTGCCTAAAGTGAAACAGCTGTTTATTTCAGACCATTCACCATGGTCTCAGTTAAAGAAAACAAAAAAGGACACTACATTGCATCTTTACGTACCAGAATCACCTCATGATTATAATGGGGGCCGTGGTTGAGAATTTGAATTATTTTCATTACATATGATACTTTCATAAATCCAAGTGCATGACTGTTTTTGCATTCTGCCCTCAAATGCGACTACCATGATTGGATAATGCATCATTCGTCTCTGTGTCTGTGCTTCAACTCATGCTCGGTTAATTTCAGAAGTTTAGGTTTCTCCATCAGCCAGTCACGTTTTCACTGCTCACTTGCGATGGGCTACAACTATACGCACTCGACAGAAGCAAGGACAATGAACTTTGGGAGGGCAGTGACAGCAGCTGCAACGATTCCCACTTGGACCTCTCGACCAGTGATTATGACCAGACTGTGCATGCCCGGATCTGGGTAGTTGAAGTACGCGTTAGTTCTGCCGAACAAAAGAAGTACGGTTCATATTATGCAAGCAAATAAGGTAGTTCAGCTTGTTGAAACACTGACACTGAATGCATGCGTTTGCATGAGAGTTGATCTGTTTACGAGTGGGACCAAGGTTTGCGATTCTGACATACGCTTGACTGCTCACAGATATTCTTGGGCAGTATCAGACTTTAGTGTCGGCTAGACACATTCCAGGGACACGCATTGAAATTGTAGACAGTGATGTCCAAGGTATTTAAAGTGTTTCATGGATACATGCATTATGCTACAATTCAAACCTGAAATCGCCATCTTCCTGCCGTGACACAGCTGGCTCCGAGTCCTTGCACTGCTTTTAGTTACTCAGTAAACCACATTGAACATGAGTCTGGTGCTGGGCCTGTTGGTACTGTGCATACCTGAAGAAAACAAAGATCCAGCGTTTATAGACACGTTCACAAGAGACTATATGTGTATAGATGTCGGTACTTGCAACAGTTTAACGGGGAAAAAAAACGTGCAGAATTCAAAGAGAAACTGATGCATGTATGTGCCATACAAAAAAAGTGAGAAAGACAAGAAACAAAAAGAAAGAAAAGCAGGTACTCATGGATAAGCTGGCTTACTCAGAAAAGTGTTATTACTACAATGTGTCTGTCTCTGCCTTCTTTATATTGATTCAGTTTTTGTACGATGCATGCGTGCATAGCCTTCCCTTCAAATTCAGAGCTTTTTTCAATAAGCTTTTGCATATTGTTGTGCATTCGCCTAAATTCTCTTCTCGCATATGCGTCTAAAAAAGCTGTGTTCAAAAAGGGGTTGTGCAAATGCAGCCAGAGCCACGCACAAATTGGAATGCAAGAGAGTGCAAGGTGCCACTTCTGCAACCGCCGTGTAAGCATCAAGCAACTATACTGTCACGAGAACACTTAATATGTGCTTCCACTTCCTAGAGCAGGCTGCTTTCTCCGGTTTCCTCTTAGATACTTTTTCAGGATGAACATGCTTTGCCTTTTTTTTTTTTCAAGTCATCTTCTTGGGAACAAAAGACGACACAATGGCACACACTTGGCTGCAGTGTATAAGGATTAAAAGAAATCTGTCATGCATGCCCAGTGATCACGGCCACACCGTGCAGATCAATGCCAGTCTGACCACGAACTCAAAGCAGTGGTCCAGCTTGTATCTCACATTTTTCGTAGCTCAAGTAAAAGTAAACAAGCCGTGTGTGCTAATAGTTCTCTTGCTCTCAGGCTGCATTATACTTGGTGGTTTAACACATGAATGTGAGCACAGCATTTGGACGAATGCATAGCATTTGGATGAATGGAGCTCAAGAGTGGATGAACCTCCGGCACGTCCACCTTTGAGCTCCATTTGGTCGATAGTTTTAAAATTGTGCAGAAAAAGAGTGAAACAGTGGTTATTCACCTTGAACGTTCAAAAAGCCAAATTTTCGAGCCAGGTTGGGTGGGAATGTTAAGAGAAATCCAATCATTCAGTATCAAAGTGAAATTGGGTTATAGGTTTCGTACAGTCTGTTGGCAACAAAATTCCTTACGTAAAATGACAATGTGCACCATGTCAAGACTGCAAGTGGTGGTAAATCAAGTTGATACCAGTGGTGAAAAAAAAAGCTATGCATTATGAACGCACCTAGTGTGAAGTGCACTGTTGTTGTGTACTGATTACAGTGTTGTGCATCACTGCTAATACAGAAATGTTGAGAACAGTAAGATAATAAAATGCTTCGTCTAAATCAAAACAGTGAATTCATCAGAGGCAGCACAAAGATTATACGTGCTGCACTTTCTCATTTTTGAGAACTTGCACTCCTTTTGAGAATTGATGGCCTTCACTCATAGCGAAAACTTCCATCCATGTGAAAGCACTTTGTAAGTGTCTAACAAATGAAGCTGACATAATGCGGAAGGAAGCCTTTTCCTCCCAATGAACTGTAATGAGAAGAGTGGAGTGTGGTCTAGTTAAAGACCAAGGCCGCCCGTATGGAACACACAAGCGCAGCACAAACGCACCCACAGTGTGTATTGCCAAACCAACTTGGGACAGGGACCACGTACGGGCATAAGGCCCACATTAGCAAGCGACATCACCTTCTCTAGGTGTGATGTGCACTGGTATGCACGGTGTGCAAAGAAACATTAAAAGCCTTGTTCATTGAATAAGTTTATAGTCATTACATTCTTCTTTCTCCTTTCCTTTCTCTTGAAGTATCTGCTCCTAATTCAACGTACAATTTTTCAAAAATATGCTTGCTCACAAGTTTCTTGAATGCAGTACTCCGAGAATTATACAGCAAGGGTAGTCCTTATTTCAGGCGATTGGAAGGCCTTGGTCATTAGCACACAGATTACGCGCTTTCTGATGTCAATTTTAACACGATATCTCATAAGTATATTCGGAAACAGTCTTGTCGGCCATACGTACAAATTCCCATTTGCAGTGAACTCGGTGTTCCAGTTCAGCTGCCCGATCTGCGCAACGTTTAAAAAACACGCACACAACACACACGCGCGCGCGCACACGCGTTCCTGAGCAGAGGAATGTATCACGTAAATAAATGAAGGCCAAAGGAAAGCATAGGGCCGATCGCAGGGACGATGCGCTGCCGGCAGATCACGCACTGCAGCTGTATGGAACCGTTTTGTTCCGAAACGATAACTGATATTTTAGAGGGTTTGGATCCAGTACTGACGAAATTTCGGTTCGGATCCGCTTTGGCGCCATAGGAAACAGCAAGCACGGCAAATTGAACTTTAAAGCAACCGACAAGGCGCGGTTGATTGCGCACAACTATTAGGCTGCATCCGTGGCAAGCAGTTGCGCGTTCACACGGACGCAAAAGAAGGGGATAGGATAGAAAGCCATTACGGCAGATCCCACTGCGGAGAAACATCAATTACAGCAAAATAGTGGCTCATCGCATAATGGACCCCACTAGCGCAGCTTACGTGGAAGGCGAAGCCGCAACTCGTCTCAAATCAGCCGCCTGACCGCACAGGCCATCGAAAGAGAGCCGCGGGGCTACGCGACAGTGCTACGATACCTTCGCGTTCGCAGTGCGCAAACGGCGCATAAAAGCATGCTTGCTACACAAACAAAAGTTTATTATCGCGCTTTAGAAAGCAACTTTTCTAGCGCACGATGAGTACGCAGGAGTTCTGCTACCCCTTCCGTTGTTTTTGTGGAGCCTTTCTCATCGCGACTCACGATCGCACGTGGTACAAATGTTCAAATGACTGACTGTGATACGTACCTGTTTGCGTTCGATGGTTGCTCCCCGGCACGAAACAGTAGGTCTTCGTAATCCGTTGCGCCGGTAAAACACAAGAGACGTGCGCACAGAGCAGAAAAATGCTTGAAACGAGAAAAAAATGCGACTTGGCCGAGACGAGCCCGGCGCGAACAGCTTGTTGACATTCCAGACGCACACAGTTGCCACACTGCATGGCCCCGTATGGCCGCACTCGCTATACACACTTTACGTGCAAAGTTGTTTCGCAAACCTAAATCAAAATACGCCGTCATCAATTTGCATAACACACGAAACAAAACAAACGCGATGTATGCACAAATATAATGCTAACGAAGGTTTTTTTAAAACCAGAAATGACAATGTTCACTCATGGTAGGCACGAATCGATGAGCGCGAAATTCAAAACGTCCTGCATGCAACAATACAGGATCGAGGCGTTCTTTCTAGTGAATGGATTCTTAAACAAATGAACAATCATGAAAGTTTTATTAGGCATTCTAAAATAGATTGAACGTTAGTAATTTAATAATTTAATGCAATTAATATTCTCAATAATAATAATATAGTTTAATGTAGGCAGCTTTTACAGGCAAGCTAGCTTTCGGTATAATTAACAATGTTGCCCATATGTAAAAAAAAACAGATGCAAAATATATTGGCAGTATTCCAGAGAACGCCTTTTATAACACGGGCTTTTTAACACATTAATGACAACTGAGAACGCTTTTCATAAAATGGGTAACATGGAATTAGCTTTAAAACAGATCAGAACAATATTTTCCAGGAACTAAGAATAACTTGCTGTGTTTCATGTCCACTCGGATATTTTATTCACCTGACTTTTTATGCAACAACACAACCATGCCCAACTTGTGTTTCGTACTCACAGAATAGCGAACGCGCTAAAATACACACCACGCCGCGGGTTGGCGTGTACGCCACAGCCAATCACACCAGGGTGCCGAATACGCCAGAACACACCACGCCACGAGGCTTGTACACCAGAACACAACACACCACACCAGTCTGGTGGGTATGCCACAACGTATCACACCAGGCTGGTGTGTACGCCAGAACACACCACACCAGACTGGTGTGTTTTCCAAACACATCGCTCGAGGCTGGCGTGTACGCCAGAACACACCACACCAGTCTGGTGGGTATGCCACAACGTATCACACCAGGCTGGTGTTTACGCCAGAACACACCACACCAGTCTGGTGGGTATGCCACAACATATCACACCAGGCTGGTGTGTACGCCAGAACACACCACCCCATTCTGGCGTGTACACCAGAACACACCACACCAGTCTGGTGGGTATGCCACAACATATCACACCAGGCTGGTGTTTACGCCAGAACACACCACCCCATTCTGGCGTGTACACCAGAACACACCAGTGTATTCTGGTGTTAACACCAAAACACACCACAACACACCAGACCCACTCTGGTGGGATTTTCAACGGGGTCCAGTATGTGGGACACTGTGTCATTCAGGGAACCTACATTATGGCACTTGTCGTAGGTAGTCTCATTCAAATGAAAGAAATGAAACAAGTACAAGAGCAATTCAATTTAACCCGACATATATGTGGAATAATGTCTGTTCATACATAGGAACATGAAATGGCATAACTAGAAGAGAGACTAATCCAATAAATGGAAATATGTTTATATGCAAAAGATCCGTCTGAACTTTCAATATATTCAAAGTGCTGATCTACAGCACAACAACATCATTAGTAGCTTCTTTATTTACAAGTCTAACAATGCCTCAAGGAAATAAGACAACCTCAGTACACTGACATTGCAAACATAATAAATGAATTACTGATGTGGTACTAAAATGTGTTCCAGTCATTTATACATAAAAAGTGAATTTAATAGCACACAAGTATTTTCACAAAAAGATAATGGTAAAATGAAGTTAATTAGCTTGTACACTTGTACGATTGCAAGGCCCCCTATTACTTTCAACCAAAAATAACGATATTCACACTAAACAATATGCCTACCATTATGAACATGCAATATGCATATCACATGCCAGTGTGAAAAAATTGTTCAGAAGATGCATACTTTAAAAATGACAAACAACAAATCCTACAGGTCTCTTTCAAAGTTTAGAATGCATGGATAACTTACCACTGCTAAAGAGTGTAATGATGTACTTAGAAAATGTACACTTAGCTGTCACTCGTGCAAATGCAGCGACGTAATTCACCCACATTACCACTTGTACGATAAAAGCTCCGTGAAAATATGCAGACTTCAACAGAGCTCTGACTTGGAACTTCAGAAGTTAAATATTTGGTCCATTATATCATGTAAACAAGGCAGTGGCAATAGGCAACAAAAAGTGCACATTGCAGAGTGGTCATGGCAACACAGTGTCTAAGGCAGCTGCTGTGTATAATAGCAGTTTGTTAGCAACACACAGAAGGCACATTAAGCACCTTGCACTGATACTACGCCACGAGAAAATGCGGCGTCAACATATGCATCAAACAGAGCACAATGAGTATCGCTTATCTAGGTGTACACAGCTATCTCATGTGCATAAAAAAAAATGAGGTGCAACAACAGGCACACTAAGCATCTTAAATGAATGCATTGCAACAGGAAAAAGTGACAAGGAGCATGAAACAGTTCCCTGTGAGCATCATGTGTTTTGGTGAAGCAGTTAGATTATCACATGTGAAAAGGAAAGGGTGCAATGAGAGGCACATATAAACCACTACCTTAGCAGAAGTTGCCAAAGGCAGTGCACTACAGCATAAAAAAACGTTGCCAGTTGTGACAAAAAAATTCACATTGAATGTTTACAAGGTTAGCAGCTGTGCTATACATTGCTATTTCATTTAGCAGCACAACAGTTCATGCTTTCAGAACACAAAAATGCAAGAGCCTTTTAGTGTTGACAACATGGTGTCACAACGTGCTCTGCCAGCAATCAAACTTCTGCTTCAAAATGAAGCGTCCATACTAGTCAAGAATGGTTCGAAGAACACTGTATTGTGAAAATAGCTACTTTTCTGCACTTTTTCCTAAGTTTCTGTGTACAGTAGTCCAGAGCAAAGTAAAAAAAGGGGAATACATCTCACTAACAGAAATTCTACACATGATACTACAGAATTTCCTTTAGAGTTGCTTTTATAGAAAACAAAGTATTCCTTCTACCCTTTCTCAATAACTACCTACTCCAAAGTAATCTTACTGCAAATATGGGCTGTTTCTCCTGTAACTCCTAGATGGCATCCTTTTCGGACAACTGGAGCATTTAGGGGAACCAAAAAATAATTAAGAGCCTTGCATATTGTGTGAACAATTTTATAAACATGTGGAGGTCCTGCACACAGATACATATTGCTGCAATGAGATGAGCTCGAAGAACGGATGCTGGTGACATACCAATAGCAACACTCAGCCCATAAGTCTGGACATTCTCCAACATGATGTTCATTTCTGGAGAGGACAGGATGCTTTTGGCAGTGAAGGCAGGTATCAGTGTGTATGCATCCTTCCATAAACCTAAAAAAGAGAGGAAAAAAACAAGCATTATTATGGCAGCCAAATGCCTACCGGTGCATCACACAGCTTTTCCACAATCGCAGTACTCAAGAGAAACTGAACACATTTCTTCGAACATTCAGTGCTGCGTTTGTGCTCTTCTGGAAGACCTTGTCCTTGGTTGTGCTGTAATTCATCATGCATAAGAAACTCACCCAAACTTTCACATTACTAAGCACATTTACTCAAACATATATGGTAGTGGCCCAACAGTAAACATCCATTGTTTGTGAAATGTGCTAATTTACACTATATCTGTCCATGAAATGCCTTTCCAGCGGGATGCCTGGCCATGAAGCGTATAGTGAACCTATTTCGTGAATGCTATGACAGAGTATGCTTCTTTTTAACCCATAGAAGTTGTTATGATAAATCAGAAAATCCTGAAAGGCCACATCTGAATGCTTTTTCTCACCACAAGAAATGTTTACAATTCACATTGAAGCGCCCATCAAAAAAAGAGAGAGAGATTGTTTCAGCGTAATGGCTCTTACCAGTGGTGCAGACATGTCAACCTTTTGCCCAATCAATAGGAATAGGAGATGAATGACGGTACCAACCCCACTGGTACCTATAAAAGAGTGAAATGCAACATTTAGGCAGGTCAGCTTTGCAAAACGGGTCAGCTCGCAACCTCAGTAACTTGCTTGCATGTAGTGCCTAAACATTTGAGACACTGATACTGAAACCATGAAATGCACAAAAATATTACACAGATTCCACAGCCAATGCTGTGGAATCTACGTGGAGTGAAATCTTAGTCAAATACTTTCATTCCAATGCTTGTCTGCCAGGTACCTGTTGAGCCTAGACACATATTTTAAACATTAGTGCCATGTAGAATACCTTATGATCCGAGTGAATCATATAACTTTCGATATCCAGCTCACCCCTTATGACAGCTCAAGTCAACAATGCATAATAACAATGTTGTCTTGAAACGCAAATGATAATTCGTTCACGACATCTTCATTGAACTGACACATTCATCGACCTACAATAACCGAGAACCATCTCGCTCGCTTCAAATCACGATTGCAGTTGCTGCAGTGTACATTTCGTGGCACTGGCATATAACGTAAATGACTCATATATATTGCCTTCAAGCAACAAGCATGCTCAGCCACATTATTACCCTCACGACAAAGCAATTATGTTCAGTACTGACAAAAACGAATACACACTGTTTTGTAACGCAATCACCAGGATACACACGCTACTAAACGGAGTCGTCTGTGCTTGTGGCAGTGATATATGTTATATCGGCGTCCCCGCCTCCTGCAATCTGGTTGTTTCGCACGTTATTACCGACGTTGCTGAAACGCTACTTTTGTTCCATCAACACCGTAAAAGGGCTACAGGACGACCAGCACGTCACACACCCCCCCCCCCCCCACGCACACACACACGCACGCACGCACGCACGCACGCTCACAAGTACAGCGCGGAGGGGCGGGGGGGGGGGGCTGTCGCCTGACAGAACCACAAACATACCTGCTGTTCCTCTGACCACTCATCCTTGCTTTGTGAACACACCGCCCGGGCTGTCTTATGCGGTTCCTGCGCACCAACAGCAATTTCGCAATGAAGTAATCAAGTTACGTAATTCAGTGACTTCATTGCACTCACCAAGTCCCGGAGGCTTTCCCGTCGACAGTCTCATCAAATGGCTGAACTTTTTTCTCCAGAACCGCAGTCGTAGTTTATCACATCACTGGAAAGGGACTTTCTCAGAAGGTGCACTCGCTATTCGACCACGTACTTGCATAATCGACAAACTGGACAAAACAGCTTCCTTGCGAGCACGCACAAAGTTCCGCGTCGGTCGTGGCTGTCGCTGGGAAGAGGCGACTACGACGCTCCATCCGCCGGCGACCGCGTGCTGTACAACGCCCTAACATGTTAAATTTGTCCACTCGATGAGCGCCAACGATGATAAACGCACAATACCGCACGTAATATTAGTAAACACGTTGAAAACACGCGGACGAAATGCAACACACGCGCCGCAGTCAGCCTGTTGAACAAGACCTGTTCCAACGGCTCGCTCAGTGAGAAAATCTCATAGGGGGCAGTAGTGTTATGTTATCATACCATATTTTTAAAAAGTGTAATTTTGACCTTGGTAGGAGGTGCAAGCCGTGCTTGCAACGCGTACTGGTTCTTTATGCCTAGGCTTGAAAATGTATGTTTATTTTTGGTCAAATGAGAGAGGTTATATCTACATAATTTCTAAGCTCGTGCCGCAAGCGACGGTGAGATAAAAGCACAGCCTTAGAGATCCGTCTTTCGTACGGATCTCTAAGGCTGTGTAGCTGTAGCGCCTCATCGCTACAGCTGATGACCGAAGACCAGCAGACTTACTGTGTGGTAATAGAGGGGCGCATTCTTGCGCCTTAAAGGGGCAGTGAGGGGGGCTGTGGAAGTTTCGGCAACGTGTTTTAATGCGCAGAGGTAGACGAGGAAAAAAATGCTCATTATCCAAGTTTGTCTGCTGAGCCAGCGCTGCTACAGGGAGCAGAGGTGGGGGCATTGTGAAAGTTCCTCCTCGCATCTCCTTCCCCCCCCCCCTCTTTACCACCTTGAGTTTGTTTACAAGAAGGGGGGGGGAGGGCAGGGGGGGAGGCAGTGCCGTACTTAGACAACTTCGTCTTCGGTAAGGTCCACTTTCCTACTAATGCAATGAATTTATATAAAGTCCAGACAGTCTCAACGTAACCAAATAAAGGTAGTTACTTGCGCCAACACTTTTGTCATGCATTTATTATCGTTCCACTGCTAATATTATTTCATTTTGAATTTGTGTACAGATTCAGTAATTATACATGTGCAGGAAATTGACCGCTGCAAGTGCATCGCGTTCATTAAAATTGTAGTTAACCCAGAAAATTTATTGCGCAAAGCTTTCCCACGTGCAGGTATAAGAATGGTCCACACACACACACACGCGCACACACACACACACACACACGGTTATCTTTAGTATCTCTTGCAGGTGTCAGTTTACTCTCACGGTGACTCTTCTTACAAGAGTCGCGAGCCGTACGGAGTCAACTGACCCCCTCAGAAAAGTTTGACCCTCCTTGGTGGGTTTCTGCGACAGGCCAAGAGAGTCAGAGTGCAGTGACTCTCTTTTGACTCTTATTTTTCTTAGAGTGTAGGCCCACTTGGGCTCCGACTTATCAAAATTCTACTCAGCTAAGCTCTCACGAGCTCCGACTCACGAGATTCTTTCTCAGCCGCACTCACTCGGACTCAGACTCACGGGATTTTTTTTTCGGCCTAACTCACTCGGACTCAAACACCCCAGTTCTTTGATCAGCCGTCCCTCAGGCTCAGAGTTTCACTGCCAGACTCCCTCCCACTACAGCTCACCACATCTTTTCCTTCGTCCCGCTCCCTCGGACTCACTCATCAAATTTGCCCTAAGCCAGGCACATCGCAACTAGAACCTACCAGGATTTTCAAACGGGCTAGTTAACATAGTTCATGTTCATCTGAATGGCACAGCGCGAAGAACAAGGACAAAAAAGGAACACAGAGACAGGACGAGCGTTGGTATTTATTGAAACTGCAGCCATGGCCTTTTTTATACCGCCCAACAACCTCGCATTTCCATAATCACAAAATTGCAGTCATTTACACCAACACATCAGCATTACATAAAACAATACATCATCACATAAAAGGTGCGCGTAGCCAAACACGTGTCTTGCGCGCGCGCAGTCACCTAGACCAAAAGAGAGAAGCGAGATCAAAACCAGACAAAAATGGAACCAGTGCGAACTTTTTATTTTTTACAACTGCTTTCTGTACACTTCTTATTTGCATACTCTCGACTTTGTGCTTGATTGCACATGCGCTTCATTATGCAAGAGTGATTAGACACATAAGTGCCGCTATATTTTTGTTTTGTGCATGAGACTTTTTGTGTATTGTTCTACAATTATCACCCCCCATTCTGTAATGCCCAACGGGCCTTAGGGTAAACAAAAGAAAAAAGTTAAGTCAGTGAGAAGATTAACAAAACAGCCAAAAAAGAACACTAAAGCTGCAGACTATAATGTTCATCCTAGGCTGGGCTTTATCGGTTTTCTTTTGGCTCTTTCATTAATCTTCTTGTTAACTGTTAATAACATGTTCGCACTGGTTTTGTTTTGGTCTCGTTTTGCACGAAAGTGTTTATGTCAGGGTACACCAAGAAATCTGTGACGTACTTCCGTAACGCAAGTAGATGTCTGAAAAATGAACACGCATTTCAGATAGAACTACCACTCACTGCGATTTGAACCCAAAACCAGCCAGGGTGCGACGATAGGAGCCGGAAGCGCTACCACCAGCAGCCTTGCAATATGGACGAAAAAAAGGGCCTTATATCTTTACTATACCGCTTTACGCTTCGTATCTAAGATGTCCGGTTAAGGGAAAGGTATTTAGCAAACAAAATTGCTATTATAGTAACATCGCCTCTCTTTCATTGCACTCTTGGTTCTCAGCGGTAGTACCGCTACCTAGGAACGATGGAGCAAGTGTGTTAATATGCCGTGGCAATTGTGTAATATACCGTGTTAATTGTCGTGTTAATATGCGCGTCAGCAGTTAGCGCTTCTGTAGTCCCGATGCCTCTATCGCCGCGCAAGCATCCTGCCTGAGCGCCGCTTCAGCCCAACACCACCTTTCTAGGTGGCGTTGTTCAGCAACGGCCGCTAGATAATTTGTCTTGTGTTACGTATATGATAGCCAGTTAAATTACGGAACGCAAAGACGGCCGCCGAGAAGCAAATGTTGCGCCCTTAGCCCTGCGAAGCGTGCATTCACAAAAACGATCGGCTGACCAACAGTTCGGTTTCGCTTGCAAGGTTTCACTGTTTGCGGACGCTCCTGGTTTATGGCAGGTTTGCGCAGGGCGCTGGCGCGTTCGATGCAGCGTCGTCGGAGCAATCTGAGTCATTGAGAACATTCGCTTGCGTGCAACTGTCTAGGATCCCTGTGCAGTGTCGAGGTGCCGCTAATATGTACATGCAAGCGGTTCACATGTACGGAGTTCCAACCCATCTCCGTCCTCCCGATTAGCCGCTTATGTGCGAAGATAGCTTTCATTTTTGTGTTATACCGATTCTTACGACAGAGAGGCCAACCATATTTTTGTTCTCTTTTTGTCTCTTTTGATCTAAGTGACTGCGCGCGCAAACACGTGTGTTAGGCAACGCACACCTTTTGTGTGAACCATGAAGTAAAAATGCTGATGTATTGATGTTGCTGATGGCAATTTTGTGCTTATGGAAATGCGAGGTTGTTGGACGGTATCAAAAAGTCGCAGATTCGCCGCAAGGGCGAAGCAATGAACGGGATAGCAAGAAACTGTAATGCTATACGAAGTGAGGCTCGCAGCTTCAGCAGCAATATTAATTGTAGCAAGCATGCATTTGCTAAGTGAGCGCCTCCCGTGGGCAGCGTGTGCTGGTACGAAGGGCTTGATACGTTGTGTGTCACAAAGCTACACATACGAAGCTAGGGGAGGCCGCTAAATGAACAAACAGAAGATGAGCGCGAACTATCAAGTGAAGCACGCGCGAAACGAACGCGCAGATATACACCGAACGAGCGCAAATAAGCTGTCACAAAGGATACTCTGTTTGAACAGCGCTCCTGTTGCAAAGGCGGCCGAAGCAGCGAAGGAAACTAGCGTCCTTCAAGTGTCGAGTTGTGACACTTCATAGTTCGCGCTCATCTTCTCTTCGTTCGTTTAGCGGCATTCCTTGAGCTCGAGTGGCTTTCGTACGCTCCCGTAACATCAGCACGGACATCACGGTGAAAGCTCGAAACATCCCTCTTCCACTGACCACGAGACGACCGCGCGAGCAGACAGCGGAAGGGCAAGGCCCTGCGCAAATATTAGAAGAAGCGAGCGAGCTGGCCGACGACTCTTAAATGCGACCGTTGCGCTCTTCTCACCATCTCGCTGGTAATGAAGAAACCCTTATAAGCGCCTGCCGTCTCTGAGTCCTGCCAGCGGTAAAGGGTGCGTATATAAGGTTCGCCGTTAGCTCCCTGAAGGATCTGCTCTTTGGGGCGTAGTGGCTAGTGCCACGCGCTGCGGCGCGAGAGGTTTCTGGTTCGATTCCGCGCTTCGGAAGCATTTATCTGAATTATCTTTCTTTGGGATACTGGGAGGCGCTGGTTACTGGCACGCAAAACTGCATTAGGGCAAAAAAAGTGTAGCGCTTCTCTGCCATGCATGCTAAATAACATATAAATGCAAAAAAGCTAGAGGAAGCATTCTAACAAAAAAATATGCATTGTGAAAAAGAAACTAAGCAACCACCACCAGGATTCGAAAACGGCACTTTGGGATCACCAACCCTGCTCGCTAAGACTGCGCTACGCCAGAACTTTTTTTCTTTATTACATGGAAATGAAAACTGAGGTCACAGGGAGAGAACGCCTACACACTCGAAACTCGGGCAAACACACACAGACGTCGAACAAGTGTATCCAGTCAGGTGGTATCTCCTGGGCAGCGTACACACTTCTGGCATATGCCACGGTTTCTCGGTAGATAGATCTAGTGGAACGCGGGCTTTCTGCATGGCGATCACACAGTCTCAATCTCCATAGGCTGTACAAACCAAGTGCTACGTGGCGGAGATCGCGTAAACATGTTTTACTCAGATGAGCTAGAACCAAACTGGAACTCCAAGCCCTACATATGCCAACGCAGTTTTCTAATGGATGTACTGTTACGGAATGCATTACTGTGACCTATGACGGTACCTATTAAAGACGATAGTCTTTCTTGGGATACTTGAACGCCGAAATTTTTGTCTGTCTGTCACACGACCCAGCCACCCGGCCAAAGTTTAAGCACTTGCGTAACGCCCAGTTATCTTGAACTGGTAGCTGCGTTCATACTTGCGAACATTTTCGATCAAAAAGGAAATATTACGCATATATGAGGCGCAACATCAATACGTAAGTATTAGGTGGCGTGTTCCTTTACTAGAAAATACATATCTACCTACCCTACTGCAAAACCCAGCGCCACTGGGTGCTAGCGTCCGGCGCCATGCCTGATTATGGGCCCAGTGTGACTCTGCATGCTGGCATGCTGGCGTGCCACGGGATACTGGGAGGCGCTGGTTACTGGCACGCAAAACTGCATTAGAGCAAAAAAAACGTAGTGCTTCCCTGTCATGCATGCCAAATAATATATAAATATAAAAAAAGGTAGAGGAAGCATTCAAACAAAAAAAAGAGCCTCGACAGTTGGGCCAGTTGGTGCATGATTTCTGAAGAAAACCAGCTCAAAGCACACGGACACAGAAGAAGGCACACAGGACTGATGCTGGACTAACAACTGAAATTTTATTTCGGAAAACCGACATATAAAACCTTTCCAATCGCCCGCACCTGCGGGAGAGTCATTAACAGCACAAAAAATAGATATGCTGGCGCATTACACAGCACTACCAGATAGCGGGCCACAAACACGTATCTCAGAACTACAACACACATGGAATGCCAGACCCCAGAAAATATTGTTCCTTTCTGCTGAGACTTACTGATGTGGCGCTTACACACGTGTCTTCATTTTTGACAATATGGAATGCTTCTAAAACTTCCCTAGCCGTCTTGCTCTTCCCCCTGCCCAAAATGCTGACTCGGTCAAACCAAGGGGTGCAACCACATTCCCTTACATGTCGCGGCAAGTGCGCGCCGTCACGAGACGAGAGCGAGGCTTGGTGTTCTTTCAAGCGAGTATTAATACATCGCCCTGTTTGGCCGATGTATTTGTTTCCACATGAAAAGGGAATGCAATACACAACCTTGGGTACACAAGAGGGAAAAAACACACTGTGTTGAGAACCACAACGGTCCGTCATCTGTCCATTCTCGCTAATGCGTCTACATAAGCTAGCTAATTTTCGAGGGGCTGAAAAAACTACGCGCACATCAAATCTGTTTGCCATCTTCTTTAGCTTGTCCGATAGCCCGTGTACATATGGAATCAGTTCCACCTTCTTATTCACCACCTTTCTAGTTGTGTCATTGCCCCTCCGAAACGCCCCTTCTTTCACTAGTAATGATTCAGCAACAGCCTTCGTCAAGTGCACCGGAAAACCGGCAGTAACCAGTCTGTCCACTTGCATCTGGAAACTTGACATAATTCCGTGGTGGCAGCTTTTTGTAAGGCATTCTTTAAACACAAGGTAGTTATGCCTCTTTTTATGAGCTTGGAGTGGCAGGAAGTGTACGGTAAAATCGCCTTCTTAGACCTGGGTGAGTACATCCAACAAAGATGGCCGTCCGAATTAAAAGTCAGTTCAAGGTCCAGAAACCTAATGCGATTCTCCACAGGAAGCTCAAAAGTAAACCTGAGGACGCTAGAACATGTCCTAAAAGAATCCATGATATTGTCAACAACTGCATTTAAAGATTTCTTAGGCGACAACCTTAACAAAACCAAATAATCATCAACATAACGGTAGATTTTTAATCACCCGGTTATCAATCCTATTCTCTAAAGCTCTGTCTAAATTTGCTAAGTAGATATTAGTGAAAACGGGCGCAACGCTCGAGCCACTGCAGATGCCGTGTCGTTGTACAAAGACTTTACCAGCAAAATCCACCATGGTAGAATCCGGATAGTGGGCGAGCAGTTCCAGAAAACTGTCCACAGAAAACGGGGATAAGACCTGTGACTGGGCAGCACCACTATCCTCCAGGCTTTTCAGTGGACATCGAAGAGCTGTACTACTCAGTGCCACACAAGGAGGTTGCATTAAACTTCCGGAGTGGAAGTCCCTGCAGCCGCCTAGGGTGCCAAGTGAAGCCGGCGGCGGCCACGTTACTATAGGAAAAAGTAAGCGGGCCCGCCATAGACGGCAATGTATTAAGAGAGGCGCTTGGCTTGTTTTGCAACCTCACGACGAAACATAGAGACAGAAACCAACTTTATGCCTATTCCAGTTACCAACGGTGTTTTCTTGTTGAGAAAAAAATTTTGCCGCGTCCGTACTGAGCTGTAGGCGTCGAGGAAAACAAAAGAACACAGCTGGCTGAGAGGTTCTATGCAAATCGTACTTACTGGCTTACTCTGTTAGTAGAAACTAGGTTTTTGTGATGCGGTGACGCTATATAGCGCAAATACGCGGCACTGTGCGACTGCCAGCTGACGTAAAATGCATTCGTGCCCTTTATTTAAGCATGTATCCAACCCATTGAGTACAGCGCATGATTTCTGCATGTTGCCTATTTTTTTTTCGTATATCCCACGTACGTTCTTCCAAATGATTCGTTGCTCTTAGCGTTTGCGAAGTCTTCTCAGATCCGCGTCTACCAAGACCCGTTGGGTGCGTTCGGAAAACTTTATTTAGTTCTAACTGTAAACGTATACGTGGGATATTTCTTACACGGGGGACACGCGCCGAAAAGCACGCACTTGAAGACAGAGGTCGGGTTGTTCGGTGTCACTAGAGTAGAGGTGATCGAGTGGCTGTTTTAAGCTTTCCATCCACCCCTCCGAACACCACTTGTTCTCAGTCAGAAGGCTACGCACAGTATTTTTTTTTCTTCATTTTAGAAACCAGTAGCACGGAGAAACACGCCATACGTACGTGTTCGCTGCATTTGCGCATTTGTCTACACGTATGCATAACAAATTCTACTTATGCTCCGGAAAGATGCCATTCCTCTAAAGTTCGCATACAAACACTACAGGAAATATCAAATATGTGCATCAGACGCGTGTTTTAGCAGAACTCGAGCCCGTAGCAAATCATGTATGCACGCATCTGAAAACGAAGCACTAGCAAGTATTTAAAGCTTACAGTTAACTTTGATACAAGCGTAGGGATGTACTATATGGACGCGAACGTTTAAAATTGCCCTCTATTTTAGCAAAATGCACTGAAAACGGGCAGCCGTACGTGAAGAAAGTGAGAAAAACTTACACGTGAAATGTTCTTCCAGGCCTCTTCTCAACGCGATTTGTGCAGACGAAAGCGACGCGCGAAGTCACCGTTGCCTTCTCAAATATTTAAATGCCTAGGAAAAACAGGACACAGTGTTTAAACACCACGAAACAGCGCCGTGTTGTCTACGCGCTCCGCCGTCTGTGTGGTCGTCTGCTACTGTTTCCTTGAGCCAGATGGCGGCGACGGCTTCACTTTCGGCAGCACGCTTCCACTCCAGAAAAGTAATATATAACCTCCTTGGTGCCACACCACGAGTTACTTCCTGTGGTGCGGGACTTCCTGGAGGATAGTGGTGCTGCCCAGTCACAGGTCTTATCCCCGTTTTCTGTGGACAGTTTTCTGGAACTGCTCGCCCACTATCCGGATTCTACCATGGTGGATTTTGCTGGTAAAGTCTTTGTACAACGACACGGCATCTGCAGTGGCTCGAGCGTTGCGCCCGTTTTCACTAATATCTACTTAGCAAATTTAGACAGAGCTTTAGAGAATAGGATTGATAACCGGGTGATTAAAAATCTACCGTTATGTTGATGATTATTTGGTTTTGTTAAGGTTGTCGCCTAAGAAATCTTTAAATGCAGTTGTTGACAATATCATGGATTCTTTTAGGACATGTTCTAGCGTCCTCAGGTTTACTTTTGAGCTTCCTGTGGAGAATCGCATTAGGTTTCTGGACCTTGAACTGACTTTTAATTCGGACGGCCATCTTTGTTGGATGTACTCACCCAGGTCTAAGAAGGCGATTTTACCGTACACTTCCTGCCACTCCAAGCTCATAAAAAGAGGCATAACTACCTTGTGTTTAAAGAATGCCTTACAAAAAGCTGCCACCACGGAATTATGTCAAGTTTCCAGATGCAAGTGGACAGACTGGTTACTGCCGGTTTTCCGGTGCACTTGACGAAGGCTGTTGCTGAATCATTACTAGTGAAAGAAGGGGCGTTTCGGAGGGGCAATGACACAACTAGAAAGGTGGTGAATAAGAAGGTGGAACTGATTCCATATGTACACGGGCTATCGCACAAGCTAAAGAAGATGGCAAACAGATTTGATGTGCGCGTAGTTTTTTCAGCCCTGGAAAACTAGCTAGCTTATGTAGACGCATTAGCGAGAAGGGACAGATGACGGATCATTGTGGTTCTCAACACAGTGTGTTTTTTCCCTCTTGTGCACCCAAAGTTGTGTATTGCATTCCCTTTTCATGTGGAAACAAATACATCGGCCAAACAGGGCGATGTATTAATACTCGCTTGAAAGAACACCAAGCCTCGCTCTCGTCTCGTGACGGCGTGCACTTGCCGCGACATGTAAGGGAATGTGGTTGCACCCCTTGGTTTGACCGAGTCAGCATTTTGGGGAGGGGGAAGAGCAAGACGGCTAGGGAAGTTTTAGAAGCATTCCATATTGTCAAAAATGAAGACACGTGTGTAAGCGCCACATCGGTAAGTCTCAGCAGAAAGGAACAATGTTTTCTGGGGTCTGGCATTCCATGTGTGTTGTAGTTCTGAGATACGTGTTTGTGGCCCGCTATCTGGTAGTGCTGTGTAATGCGCCAGCATATCTATTTTTTGTGCTGTTAATGACTCTCGCGCAGGTGCGGGCGATTGGAAAGGTTCTATATGTCGGTTTTCGGAAATAAAATTTCAGTTGTTAGTCCAGCATCGTCCTGTGCGCCTTCTTCTTCTGTGTCCGTGTGTTTTCAGCTGGTTTTCTTCAGAAAAATATAGAATGCATGGTGAAAATAAACTAAGCCACCACCACCAGGATTCGAATACGGCACTTTGGGATCACCAATCCTGCTCGCTAATAGTGAATTCCACTGGCGGATCTGGAGCAAGTTTTTTTGCTCCGCGGCCGAGAATTTGAATTCCACTGGCGGATCCCGAGCAAGTTCGCATGTTCCACTGGGCGATTTGGGGCAACTTGCTCCGCGTTGATCCGTCCCGTAGAGCCGGATTCTGCCGGAACTCCAGCTATACGGTGTCGTCATTTCCGGATCAGCCGAGCACGGCGATTTTTTTCAGCGTTTTTTTTAGGAGCTGTCTGACAACCATGGGCGTTTGTTTACATATTTTGGAATGGCGTCGTTCGACCCTACAGGGGACTGCTCCTCGCTCTGCATGAGCGACACTACGTCGAAAAGCAGTAGCAGTAGTAGCGAAGAGTCGTACGTGCTGTACAAATCGTTATTTAAGGAGCTGTTTCCAGAGTCCCCGTACGAACGCCCCAAAATGCTCGCCTACGTCGATGTAGTGCACGCATACTCGGAGGAAGAGGTATGCATACTTTTGTGCGAGGTCTAACGTAGACCAACGTAATGTTGGTAACATGGGCAACCGGATGCGTGCGACAACTTCCGCTGTAATCCCTGCCGGAGCGAGTTTATTTTCCGCTGGCCGATGGGGATCGGATTGCTCCCCGACGGATTTTGTTGCTCCGTCGTGGATTCGGCACACCGCTCCAGATCCGCCAGTGGAATTCACTATAAGACTGAGCCACGCCAGAACGTGGCGGAGATCGCGTAAACATGCTAGTCAGTGATTGGTCAGCGGTGTGACTTGCCGTTAGGCATCGTCGTTTGCAGCGTTACAAGACGGACATGCTTTTTTTGCGCTTTTGAACCTCACACCTATCTCAGACAAACGAAAGAAGCCGCCGATCACGTATGACATTCCAATGATGGCGGCAACAACAGCTAGTATATTATACTGTGAGCTCCAGCTCCAAACATAGCGTTACTCTGGAACCAGGTCAAGCAACCCTGTCGTTCAGAGAGCGCAGGATCACAACGAACGGAAAGCGTGTTGTCTCAGCCTCGCGCAATGTGACTTTAATCTGTATTTCGACGTATTCCTTCCGAAATAAGTTTTTCCCAGTTCGCCCGCTTCCTCCGCTCACACATGGCGCAGTCGATGCTCGCAACCTGCCACAGTCACCTCGCCCGCCAACTAAGTCTCTGTGCGTTCAACTGAGCACTCTTGAACGCCAAACTGTTCCTAAGCCTACCCATCGAGACGTGCCAACAGTAGGGCTCTTCGATTTTGCACTTCTGGCTGCCCGCAGGCTGCCAGAGCCCGCCGGTGCGCGTTCGTTTTTCTCGGGTTGCTCCGCCCACCGCTCGACGAACTTCCGGGAGGCGTTCGTTTTTCTCAGCTGGGCTTCTTCTGGCGACCCGCGGGTCGCCAGAACTAAAGTCCCTAGATATTTTTTTCCGTTTTCTGAAGTAGCGAAAAGCTTTGATGTGCCGCTGGCGCATCTGATTGGTCGGTGTTGCTTTTCGCAGCCATGTTCTTCCTAAAGCTGTTACTTGAACGCCAGGCTTGAACGCTGCAGCGAGAGAAGGCCAAAGAAAGTTGCGCGTTTCAGTAGGTGTTTCATTACATATGGCACGTCCACTATCATATTTGATAGGAATGCAAACTAGAAGAGAAGCTCAGGAGAAGATGGATGCTTGAATCGATGAACAAATCGCAAGGTACGGTTTAAAACAGGGAATGTCGCGGGAGCCAACGTTTCGACAAGCGGACTTGTCTTCGTCAGGGCGGCAACTGCCTTCTCCAGCGTTCGTTTATGTACGCCTTTGTACACCCTCCCCCGTCCTCAGAAAGAGAGGAGAAGAGCAGCACCTGCGAACATACACACACACAAAAAAAAGGGGGGGGGGGGTGCAAGGGTATTTGGGTGACAGGTGTTAGCGTGACTACTATAAATGGCAAGAGCGAAAGTTTCTAGAGAATCCGCTCTTTGTACATATCTTGCACATGCATTGTGTGCACAGGGCTAGAAAGCAGGGTGGAAAAAAGGAAACACACCCTCGGAACAGAAGTTACTCCTATGTCATGTGTCCCCCTCCTCCACCCCGTACCACCTGCCCCGCACCAACAATGCATTTCATGGAAAGCATGGGGCTAAAAAAAGGTAACTACACTGTTTAATGTCCTTGTTCTCCTGGAACTGGATGGGGGCTCAGCACCTGAAAGTAGACTTTCTGGGAGAAACATTGTTAGCTTGTGTATACCTCACCCTTTTGTCGTCTTTGTTAACACTCTTCCGTATCTAATGGACTCAAGAGTTCCCTTTGAAAGGTTTATGCCTGTAGGTTGGAGAGTATTGAACCTGTATATGAGATATGATTCCCTGTATTTTCTGTCCCTCGGCGAGCGGAAGTTTCCTTAGAGTATGTAGAGTTTCAGTTCATCGAAATTATGACCTGTCATATTAAAATGCTGCGCCACTGCCTTCGGCAGGTTATTCGCGGTGTCCGCGCGGTGCCCGTTTAATCTAACATTGATCGGTTGACCAGTTTCGCCGACGTACTGCTTGTGACGAGTGAACATTCCAACATGTAAATAACGTTCGAACTAGTGCAAGTGAAACTTGATTTTACATGATGGACATAGTCACTTCCCGTGCTTTTAACTTTAAGATCATTTTGAATATGCTTGCAAGTCTTACATCTGGGACGGGAGCAAGTTATTACGCAGGCGGTGCGCTGAGGGTTTACTTTGGCATGTACTAGCAGGTCTTTAAAGTTTCTATTACGGTGGTAGGTGACTCTTGGTATTTCCGGAAACGCTTTTCTAAGGCGATCGTTGCTTGTTAGTATTGGATAGTATTTCCGAAGAATATTATTTATGTTTGGAAGCGAGTTGGAGTATTTCGTTATGAATGCTAGCGGCTGGTTGGTCTGCGCTTTAGGGGCTCTTTTTTCTAGCGCTGGTGTCCTATCTAGTTTAAGCGCGTCATTGTATGCCTTGTTGAGAGCGTCGTGCGGGTGATTTCGTCACAAGCAGTACGTCGGCGAAACTGGTCAACCAATCAATGTTAGATTAAACGGGCACCGCGCGGACACCGCGAATAACCTGCCGAAGGCAGTGGCGCAGCATTTTAATATGACAGGTCATAATTTCGATGAACTGAAACTCTACATACTCCAAGGAAACTTCCGCTCGCCGAGGGACAGAAAATACAGGGAATCGTATCTCATATACAGGTTCAATACTCTCCAACCTACAGGCATAAACCTTTCAAAGGGAACTCTTGAGTCCATTAGATACAGAAGAGTGTTAACAAAGACGACAAAAGGTTGAGGTATGCACAAGCTAACAATGTTTCTTCCAGAAAGTCTACTTTCAGGTGCTGAGCCCCCATCCAGTTCCAGGAGAACAAGGACGTTAAACAGTGTAGTTACCTTTTTTTAGCCCCATGCTTTCCATGAAATGCATTGTTGGTGCGGGGCAGGTGGTACGGGGTGGAGGAGGGGGACACATGACATAGGAGTAACTTCTGTTCCGAGGGTGTGTTTCCTTTTTTCCACCCTGCTTTCTAGCCCTGTGCACACAATGCACGTGCAAGATATGTACAAAGAGCGGATTCTCTAGAAACTTTGGCTCTTGCCATTTATAGTAGTCACGCTAACACCTGTCACCCAAATACCCTTGCACCCAACCCCCCCCCCTTTTTTTTTGTGTGTGTGTGTGTATGTTCGCACGTGCTGCTCTTCTCCTCCTCTCTTTCTGAGGACGGGGGAGGGTGTACAAAGGCGTACATAAACGAACGCTGGAGAAGGCAGTTGCCGCCCTGACGAAGACAAGTCCGCTTGTCGAAACGTTGGCTCCCGCGACATTCCCTGTTTTAAATCGTACCTTGCGATTTGTTCATCGATTGATAGGAATGCGTATGTTGACGGCCGGCCGGACGCTATGTGCGCGCGCGTGCTCCGCTCCACGTGTTTAGGAAGAACATGGCTGCCGACGTGGGCTTTGAGCGAGATGGTGCCGGGAGAGAAGGTAGTTGTCGCTACTTAAAGAGCGGAAAAAAATCTAGGGACTTTAGCCAGAACCTGCCCGGTCAAAATCAGTCTGGCAGCTTTCTGGCTGATCTCTAGCTAGCAGACGCCAAAATGTGATGGTCGCGCACGCGTGCCGCCACGTTAGCAGGGACTCGGCGGGTTGCATCGCGGGTGCTTGAGGACGTCTCGCTCGGACTGCTGCTGTAATTACGTTTGACGTTGTGTTGCGAAGCTCGTTCTGCCGTGAAGATGGTTCATTCACGCGGTGCAGCGCACAGTTGGAGCTTTTATTTTTTGATAATGTCATGCGAACTTCCTTAGTTCAACATGACGAACTCTCGCCTTGCGTATGTTTCGTGTCTCAAAGGTTGAGGACATCGTACGCACACGCAGGGGCGCGCCTTCGTGTGGTGGTGGCTGTTCTTGTCTTTTTAGCGTTTGTGCGGTGTTATCTCATGCTTGTGCACTTTGCAAAGACGGTAAGTTGCAAGTACATTCCGCTTCGTCGGAAGTTCTAGGGTGTGATTGTGATCGAACCGATGTGTTTCAACTTTCAACTAGATCTGCAATGTTGATAGACATATGCGCGGACATGAACGATAAACGTGCCGCAGTGCTGTTTGTGTGTTTTTCGTAGGTCTCTGACGGCGTGCACACGCGTGCTGGGTCATGCAAGGTGTGCAAAAATTGAGACGAAGAGAAATGCTTATATCTTATGGGGTGTGTGCGCTGTTCAAGAGGCACCACCAGCTGAAACGAGTCGAATACTTGCAATAAAGAACTTTATTTCTTGCACAAGTGCACGTATCAATTATTTCTGTCTGGATAGTGAAATGAAGGAAGAAAGCGAACTAATCAATGCCGGCGGGCGATGTGTCTCACAAACCGTCGCTTTCGGAAACACAATCACGTTCGCGAGACCTAGCGTCAAGGCGCTGGGCATGTCTTACAGTAGTGATTTCTGCGTTCTGCAAAAGTGAGCTTGCCTTGTCCACGTTAACGACGCGGCAGCTTAGCTCGCGCCGGTGGTTTTGTCCGCCGAAGGCAATGATTAATGCAACACAGGTTCAACGCCGTTTCGCGCGAGGTCTTGCGAACATACATGATCGTTTTTATGAAAGGGAAAATTAGCATCCACCCGTTTGTAGCACAACGCTACAAGGAAATCTATACGGATTTCTCAGAAAGAAAGCTTCCATATGCCATACATCAAAGCTTCCATTTGCCATACATGATCGTACAGCAAAGCACAGTCGCTCGAGAATATCGCGTCAGCTCTCCGGCAAACCCAGCCACATGTTGATATCAAGCGGCCAACCTAGAAGGGACCGAGTAGATCGCATGGCGCAAAGTTTTGGCGTGCGCCATGTTTGTTTTCATTTATGCAAGCCGGACACGCGTTCGATTTTACAATTCCTTGGGCAGCTTCGGGTTGTCTCGGGTTACCAGCACACGTGATTTCCTGTCAGAGCCGGAACCAGCTAGCTGCCCTCTGGCAGCGTGCGGGCTGCCAGAAGTGCGTGTTGCCACCGCAGAAGACCTAGCCACCTTGAATGTACGCATTATTAAAACCGAGCTGCGACGCCGGCGCCTCTCCACAACTGGCAGCAAGGAGGAACCAATCAACAGACTTTTATTCGATACCGCTCAAGAACTCCCGCCAAACCATGAGCCCGCGCTAGGCCTGCCCGCATCTTGATTGTCGTTCCCCGACCATTCCAGCGATTACGATGTCATTCCCAGCCATGCCAACCTTCACGTCAGACCGAGCAGAGAACGTGCCGGGCATGGCAGCGTTTCTCCATCAGAACATGGCCGTGATGATGACAACAACACCGAGTCAAGCGAACCCAGTGCATATGACAATGCTACCGGATCTGTCAGCTTCGCTGCCCACCTTCAATGGAAGTGACATGCCTACTTTCAAGCACTGGATCGAAGAGCTCGAACGAATTCAACGACTTGCAAGATGGGAAGACTATACGCTCCTCGCTATCGCGCAAGGGAAGCTACGTGGCGTCACAGCAGACTGGCGCGAAGTTGTTAGGTATATAAACTGTACCCGATATCTTTGGCCCCCCAAGTAATACCCTCTCTTGAGGGCGTTTCGGGGAATTCTTGAAATAAAAATTGGCCGCGTATCTGCGTGCTTCGCTGCAAATGTCGTCGAAAGAGGATAGTCTTCTGCCGGCCGTACTACGTTGCGTGAGATATGGACACCATCTGGTAGCGCCGTCGGGAAACATGAGCTTGAGCAGAATCCCTAGGAAACTTCCAGGTGACAGCACCAAATCGTCGGCAGAGACCTTGTTTCGTGCATAGCGTCGCATTCTTAGCGCAGCCTAAGAAACAATGCCTTATTGCAAAAACCAGTGCGTTTTCCGCGCTGGGAGCACTGGAAACGCACTGGGAACGACGATATTTCACTGGGTGGTACAGACTGGGACGCTGGCAGTGTTGGCTTGCACTGGTGTGCGCTGGCGCTGTACTGGGACAAGCTGGCATAGCTGGAATGTCACTGGTACAAGTGACATTCCAACGCTCGCTGGAGAGTGCTGTACACTGGGAGGCTGCGCACTGGTAGGAATGCGGTTTACTGAACAAATAAGATATGTTTCCCACTGCGCATGCGTTTTGCGAAACGATCAACAGTTGTGATCGAGCTTCGACGAAACTGCATATATGTCAGACACTGGCACTGCCGCTGTACTAGTAAACCGTGAGTGCCTCTTGAAGTACACGTTTAATTATCGAGCAGCATTGTAATCTACATAACACGCATATATATATATATATATATATATATATATATATATATATATATATATATATATATATATATATATAGGGCTGAAGAGAAAGACACACGTTCAAAATTCTTGTTTTATTAACGTTTCGGCCGGTGGGCCGGCCTTCGTCAGAATGAATTCTCTCTCTCTCTCTCTCTCTCTCTATATATATATATATATATATATATATATATATATATATATATATATATGTTGCCAATACGACAACCATAGGCATTCCTGATGAAGGCCGGTCTCCGGCTGAAACGTTGAATAAACGCTTTCCGCATTTTTCTTGCCAATTCCGAGGGTCTACTACTCCTCTCTGCCTTCACGCCTCCGGCCTATTCACCGCCATGACTGCCATATATATATATATATATATATATATATATATATATATATATATATATATATATATATATATATATATATCGGTCGAAATGCAGATTAGAGTCACATTGCGTGAGGCTGAGACAACACGTTTTCCGCTCGTTACGATCCCGCGCTGTCTGCAGCACAGGCTTGCATGACCTGGTTCAGAGTAACTCTATGTTTAGAGCTGGAGCTCACATCCCACCCCACCTAGAAGTCCAAGTCCACTTAGAAACTAATCTTCCACCGACATTTCATAGGCCTGTAGATGTCGGGGTTGTGTGCGATGACGCTGGGGTCATCGGCTTGGAGGCAGGGCAGAGGCTTCATCTGCAGGTAAAGGTAAGCTATGTTCATCTGCAAGTTTAGCGGAGTGACGATCAGGGACGTGGTCCTCAGGCGATGATTCTTCGGCTTTTGGAGTAGGGGCTTCATCTCTCGCTGTCGGCTGGGATAGGACTGGGTTGAAGTATGGTGGACGATGTGTCTTCATCTGGCTGACATGAACAACTCGGGTGTCTGGTCTAGATGTGGAGTGTGTTACCTGTCGAACGTCATAGGTGGCTGGAGTTTGCTTGCGTGTGACTTGGTATGAGCCTTTGAATTTGGGAGCAAGCTTTTCAGACCCCTGTAGGATTCGCTCTTGTCGCCGTACCCATACAATTCGCCACATTCAAACGATGCATCGCGGTGGGTCCTGTCATGTATTGTTTTCCTAGTTTCCTGCACGTGTTCGGAGTTGCCGCCTGCTTCGCTTCTCAGGTCTGGCAGTTTCAGGAGCCTTTCAGTGAGGTCAGAGGTTTGGTGTGGGCGGATTTTTTGATGTGGCAGCTTTGGTACGAATCAAAACAAATGATCGAAGCCAGTGCTCGATGGTGGGTTCAGTTCACAGCAAAAGCTGCTTCTTCCAGTTTAGTGACCCAAAATGATTGATCACCATCGCAGTTTCAGAAATACCGTCACAAGTGTTCCATTGGCACGCTCAACCAGTCCGTTGCTGGTGGCACGGTACGCTACTGAAAAATGCATGTCCGCACCATGCATGCGCATGGAATTCTTGAAGTTGTGGGACTCAAATGATTTGGCATGATCGGAGAGACAATCGTCAGGGGCTCCAAATCTGTGGAATAGCGAATGCATGTGCTTCAATACAACTTTGGTTGAAGTTGTGGACACTGCTGCTGGGACGATGTATCTGGTTGTCAAGTCAATGACATTGAAGATGTGATTCTCTTCTGTATGCTGCCGCACCATACTTAGCTGAAATGGCTTCGTACCTTGGCTCTTGGTCTGCAGGCGGCAGGCGGGCAATACGACGATGATGATGATGATGATGATGATGTATGATGGTTATTGGCGCAAGGGCCGCTTGCGGCCAAAGAGCGCCAGGCGAATTATGTGAACACAGTGGTGTGGGCAATGACTAGGTGGTGTTATGTGGCTGTAAATGGGCCTAAAGTTATATGTACTTGACGTGCCTAAAATATATATAATAATAAAATTATGACACTGACATGATTAATGCACAATGATTATGATGTACTTCTGTCAGTTGGTTTCCATAGGCCCTACTACCTAGAAGACCCTTACAAAAAGGGGCCTACAGGGGTAGTGCCATATAATTAACTGTCCCAGCAGCACCGTCTACTAGGAGAGGATGTGTTAGGTGTCTCGTGCGCGAAGGACTATCAAGGTGCTTGCGTCTTTTAAAAATTTAAAATGGTTGAATGATCGAAAATTGGGTCACTTCCTAAAAAAGTCCACAGCATATCCAGGGAGTGAATGATGATGAGTGGGCGAAGCTCCTGAGGTTCATCGTAGATCGTGCAGAGTTCCGGATTAATTTAGTTAACGTGCACGCTACGAATCCTTATGGTTCAACTACGCACAGGTGAAATCTCCCACCGGCACTTCATTGCAAGTCAAGATCCAGTGCATATATATATATATATATATATATATATATATATATATATATATATATATATATATATATATATATATATATATATATATTGCTACGAAGCGCTGCGATAGAGGACGATGTAGACAGCACCGAGGAAGACGACGTTCGCTGATGTTCGCGCGGACGAGGCTCCATCTTGTATGCCTGCGTTCTGCCCATTGTACAAGGCGTGTAAATATATATTAACCAGAGTCTTTCTTCCCCGTAACATTTTGGTGGAGGTGCGGGTTCTCCCAGACTCAAGACGGATTTACGCAGCGGACGTTCACTGGCTTCACCTGCAATGCCAACCGCAGGCGAGAACGAGGATGCTACCTCGATGACGTGATCGTCTTTTCACCGACGTTTGCCACACACCTCGAGCGTCTCTCAACAGTTCTTTCAGTGTTCCGGAAGGCAGGGCTTCAGCTCAATTCCAAGAAATGCCACTTCGGCCGCCGCCAGCTTACTGTGCTCGGACACCTTGTCGATTCGTCGGGTGTTCGTCCCGATCCAGAAAAAGTTCGCGCGGTCAAGGACTTCCCTGTGCCCACCTGTGCAAACGATGTTCGAAGCTTTGTGGGCCTCTGCTCGTACTTCCGCAGATTCGTGCGCAATTTCGCTCACATAGCGCGCCCTCTCACGGAGCTTCTCAAGAAGGATGTCACCTTTGTCTGGGGTCCTGAACAATCTAGTGCATTCGCTGAGCTGACGATGTGTCTCACTTCGCCACCAGTTCTTGGCCACTTTGACATGTCCGCTCCAACAGAGGTACGCACCGACGCAAGCGGCCACGGCATCGGTGCGGTTTTGGCGCAACAACAACATGGATGCGACCGTGTCATTGCGTACGCTAGCCGCCTTCTGTCACCGGCCGAGCGCAATTATTCCATCACCGAACGCGAATGCCTCGCCCTCGTTTGGGCAGTGAGTAAATTTCGCCCTTACCTTTATGGACGGCCTTTCACGGTAATTACCGATCATCACGCCTTATGCTGGCTTTCGTCCTTAAAAGATCCAGCTGGACGGCTCGGTCGGTGGGCTCTACGGCTGCAGGAATACTCGTACACAGTGGTGTATAAGACGGGCAGACTTCATGGAGATGCTGATTCCTTATCACGCCATCCGGTAGACACCCCAGACATCCCTGAGACCGGCGAGTCAACCTGTGTGCTAGCTCTTACCACGTTTAGCAACATCGCCGATGAGCAACGCCGTGACCCTTACCTCAAAGACGTCATTTCCAAACTCGCAGGCCCCACCACTCCAACACCTTTCCGTATGTTTGCACTACAAGATGGCATCTTATACCGTTATAACATGCACCCTGACGGCCCCGAACTGCTACTGGTCATTCCTAGACAAATGCGTCAGACTGTCCTCGCTCAGATGCACGATGTTCCCACCGCGGGTCATCTGGGCGTTGCGCGGACTTATGACCGTGTTCGCCGTCGTTTCTTCTGGCCCGGTATTTACCGTTCCGTTTGCCGTTACGTCGCCTCGTGTAAATCTTGTCAGCTACGCAAAAAACCATCCGCCCTTCCAGCTGGCCGCCTTCAGCCCATTGACATGCCATTGCAACCATTCTTCAGGGTTGGACTTGATCTCCTTGGCCCGTTCCCTTTATCGCTCGGTGGCAACAAATGGATAGCGGTTGCTACGGATTATACCACCCGGTACGCAATCACACGGGCTCTCCCTACCAGTTGCGCAACTGACGTCGCAGACTTCCTCCTTGAAGATGTGATACTTCAGCACGGCGCACCTCGACAACTGCTTACCGACCGCGGCCGCTCCTTTCTGTCACAGGTAGTGCAAGACATCTTGCACTCCTGCGCTACAAAACACAAGTTCACAACGGCGTATCATCCTCAGACAAATGGACTCACAGAGCGGCTCAATAGAACAATAACAGAAATGCTCGCCATGTATGTTTCTCCGGACCACCGTGACTGGGATGCCGCTCTACCATTCGTCACATTCGCCTACAATACGTCCCGCCATGATTCTGCTGGTTTCTCTCCATTTTTTCTTTTGTACGGCCGAGACCCCATCGTCCCTTTTGACACGCTCTTCCCAACCGTTCCCGACGCGATGTCAGAATACGCCCGTGATGCCGTCTCTAAAGCTGCAGAGGCGCGTGAGATTGCTCGTCGTCGTCTTGAGACTTCGCAGGAAAAGCAACGACGCGCATACGACGCTCGCCACCGCGATGCCCACTTCAGCCCTGGTGACATGGTCCTACTTTGGAAACCATCACGCCGAGTTGGCCTTTGTGAGAAGTTGCTGTCGCCATATTCAGGCCCCTACCGTGTCCTACGAAAAGTGACTGATGTGACCTACGAGATCCAACCTCTTGACGACATCTCAGCGCGACCTACTTCTGATATCGTGCACGTCGTGCGCCTGAAGCGCTTTCACCCGAACCTGCCAGGCACCGAGACGGCGCCTTCGCCGCCGGGGGTCATGCTACGAAGCGCTGCGATAGAGGACGATGTAGACAGCACCGAGGAAGACGACGTTCGCTGATGTTCGCGCGGACGAGGCTCCATCTTGTATGCCTGCGTTCTGCCCATTGTACAAGGCGTGTAAATATATATTAACCAGAGTCTTTCTTCCCCGTAACAATATATATATATATATATATATATATATATATATATATATATATATATATATATATATATATATATATATATATATATATATGGGTGGCCGGTGAACGGTTCTCCGGCGCGAGCGGTCGGTATTTTTTAATCAAGAAAGTCGCTAGAAGACGCTGCCTGCGTCAAGCTTGTCTCTCGCGGGTGAGGGCGCGTTCTCCTTCTTTGCGAGCTGGTAGAGCGTTCATCGAAGAAAGAGCGCTTCCATAGTCAACGCGCACCTTTCGCTTTCTCTCGCTCTCTCTCTGCCTCTCTCTCTCACAAGACAGCAGATGGAAGAGTGAGAGAACTCGCGCGCCTGGAGGCACGCGCCGAGGGCGAGGGCGAGCCTCCCGGCGGCGCGAGGTGGCTACATACATACTACTACAGAGGAGGGAACGACCCACACCCTAAGGTCCTTCGCCCCTAAAACATCGCAGGATGGAGGGGGATGTGCTCGTGATATGCTTTACTAAAATGTTTCTTTCTTTGGCGGTTTAGATCCTTACATTCCAACAAAACATGGAGCACGGTCAATGTCTCCCCAGACTTAATACATGTTGGAGGGTCACCACCAGTCAAAAGGTAATTAAGGGTGCCGTAAGTGTGTCCTATTCTGAGCCGAGACTGCATTACATCAGTTCTTTTCGATTTGATAATTGGGGACAATTTTCCTATTTGTGGCTTTATTAGGTGCAGCTTGCTGCTTGTTTTGGCATACCACAAGTGCTGCCAGTAAATTAGGAGCCTTTGGCGGAGATAAGGCTTGAGGTCGGCAGCAGGGAAAGGGACAGATGGATCTGCTCTTTTTGACTGGATGGATGTTGCAATCTGGTCTGCCAGCATATTTCCTTCAATTTCTCTATGGCCTGGTGCCCACCACACTGTGACATGTTGTTTTGCAGCATAGACGGAGCACAAATGAGAATATAGGGATATAATTGAAAGGTTTTTGTGGATTTTCAGGTATTTTAACGCCTTTACAACACTCAAGGAATCTTTGTATATAATTGTCTTGGATATTTTCTTTTCTTTAATGTGCTTGACAGCTGAAAATATTCCGTACGCCTCGGCAGTGAATATGCTGGTTTGTGGGTGAAGAACATTGACGTCTGAAAAGGATGGGCCTCTCGCAGCGTAGGAGACGCCAGCATAGACCTTCGACGCGTCTGTAAAAAATTCTACACACGAATATTTACTTCTAAGTTCGAGGAAGTGCATTCGAATGTGTGCAACAGGGGCATGCTTCGTGACTTCTTCAAATGATACATCGTAGTCTATAAGCTGCCAATGCCACGGTGGCAGCTGTTTTGGCGGAGTCATGAGCCAATGCTCAAGGAGAGAAACATCCATTTCCGCAGCCAGACGTCTCACGCGCAGCGAGTAGGGTTCTCTCAGTGAAGATGGTGTTGCCGCCCTGTCGAAGACAATTCCGCTTGTCGAAACGTTGGCTCCTGCGACATTCCCTGTTCTAAATCGTATCTTGAGATTTGTTCATTGATTTAAGAGGTCGACAGGTCATTTATAGTAGAATGGGTGGGATGTTCATTGTCTGCATTCACTTTAAATAAGTACAGAAAGGATGCGTACGCCCTTTGAAAATGAAGCGACCATTGAATTGATTCGACATAAAGGCTTTGTATGGGGCTTGTCCTAAATGCCCCTATCGACAGACGGATACCTAGATGATGTACAGGGTCCAGCATTTTCAAAGCGCTTGGCGCGGCAGACGCATAGACTATGGCGCCATAGTCTAGTCGTGCAAATATCAAGCTTTTATATAAATTCATCAGACACTTATCACTACCCCATGTTGTTCTGGATAAAACCTTTAGGACATTCATTGTTTTCATACATTTACTTTTTAAATGTTTTATGTGGGGTACAAAGCTTAGCTTATTGTCTAGTATGAAACCTAAGAATTTATGCTCTGTTTTTACAGCCATACCTTCACCCTGCATTGAAATGTCGGGGTCAGCGTGCAGACCTCTCTACCTAGAGAAAAGGACACATGAACTCTTTTGAGGGATAAGGGCGAACCCATTCTCATCTGCCCATTTGAATACATTGTTCAGACATAGCGGAACTTGCCTCTCAGTATAACGTTAAATTGCATGATTTAAATCCTATTTGGACATCATCCACGTACATGCAATAAAACATATTTCTTAGGATATACAGGCGTAAAGAGTTCAGTTTAATGATGAAGAGAGTGCAACTGAGCACCCCACCCTGTGGCACACCGGTTTCCTGTATAAACGGTCGTGATAGCACATTTCCTACACGAACACGGAATGTGCGATTGGACAAATAACCTTCGATGAAATTTAACATATTACCACGTATACCTAAGTGTGAGAGGTCTTTAAGTATTCCAAAGCGCCATGTTATAACGTAAGCCTTTTCTATATCAAGAAACACAGACAGGAAAAACTGTTTGTGGACAAAGACTTCGCGGATCTGTGCCTCTATACGAGTTAAATGGTCCGTTGTTGATCGACCCTCTTGTAACCCGCATTGGTATGGGTCCAGCAACCTCTTTGATTCTAGAAAACGTAGCAGTCGACGGTTTATCATTTTTTCAAGGACTTTGCATAAACAACTCGTCAGAGCTATGGGTCTGTAGCTGGTAACAGAAGATGGATCCTTGCCCTGCTTGAGTATTGGAATTACTATTGCCTCTTTCCAAGCTGAGGGCATTTCTCCGGAAGACCATATAGAGTAGAGACAGAGGAGGGTTTTCTTTGTTTCAGATGGTAAGTGAATTAACATCTCATACATTATGCGGTCGGCACTTGGGGCAGATCTGTTGCAGGATTAAGCGATGCAAACAGTTCAGCTAAGGACAATGGCTGGTTGTATACCTCATTTCCGGTGCTTTTACGTTCTAATTTCCGTAGTTCTGTTGCTGTTTTGTATCTTTTAAATGTTTCAGAGTAGTGTGATGAACTGGAAACGTTTTCAAGATGTGCACCCAAGGAGTTGGCCTGGTCCTCCAGGCTGTCTCCCTGGGTGTTCACCAAAGGGAGCGGATGCGTTTGCCGGCCTCTCACTTTGTTGACACTTTGCCAAACCTTAGCTTCATCTTTATATGTATTGATATTTGATAGGAATTTTTGCCAGCTGTCCCTCCTGGCCTGTCTGCGCGTTCTCCTGCCTTGCGATTTTACTTTCTTGAAGTTTACAAGATTCTCAGCTGTAGGGGAGTCCCGGAGGAGCCTCCACGCCTTGTTTTGTTGCTTACGGGCGTTCCAGCATTCCGTATTCCACCACGGAACACGGCGTTTGCTCGACAGTCTTATTTGGGGGACACATTTAGAAGCGGCATCAACAATAAAAGCAGTGAAATATTCCACAGCAGCGTCAGTTCCTAACGCAGACATCTCCGCGCACGAGATACCACTGGCGAGCGTCTGGAATTTCTCCCAATCGGCCGCATCAGCCTTCCACCTGGGAGCTTGCGGTACAGATTCGTTTGCTGTTGTGCTCCTCAGTAGCACAGGGAAATGGTCACTTCCGTTAGGATTCCCCATGACTTCCCACTTCAATTCGGTGAAAATGGACGGAGAGGCTATGCTAAGATCGATCGAGGAGTAACTTTTATTTGCTAGACTATAGTAGGTGGACTCCTTGCCATTAAGGAGACACGCATCAGAAGAAAAGAGGAACTCCTCAATAAGACGCCCTCGCGAATGAATACGAGAGTCGCCCCATGTGCTGCTGCGTGCATTGAAATCTCCTACGACTATATATGGTTCTGGCAGTTCGTCTATGAGGGAATGAAATTCATGTTTGTGTAAGTTGTAGTGTGGAGGTATGTAGAGCGAGCAGATTGTGACAACTTTGTTGAGGAGGATAACTCGGGCAGCCACTGCCTCAAGTGGCGTTCGGAGTTTCAACTCCTGGCACGCAGCACTCTTATCAACTATAACAGCAACACCATCGCACGAAGCGGTGGCATCAATGCGATCCTTACGAAAGATTGTGTAGTGTCGAAGGAAATTTGTTTGCGTCGACCTAAGATGTGTTTCTTGAACACACAGCACTTTTGGGTTATGTTTATGCAGGAATTCTTGAATGTCGTCAAGATTACGGAGAAGCCCCCTCACATTCCAGTGTAAAACCTGTATATCCATATCGGAAAATAAGTTAGTGTTGTGTGTTCAATAAATACCAGTTAGCTTAGGCCATTTGGGGCCCCGTAATGGCAATTCTCTCTTTCCTAGAGCGGTCGACGGAGTCGCGCCGCTCCCTTGGTGTGTGCTGAGCCTCCTTGCTCGGGGTTGTGTCCATCGCCTCTTGCGGGACTCTGGACGCCCGCTACAGCGAGCGGTGGGTTCCCCGAGCAGGCCTCACCTCTGTAGGTGAAGCCTTTGCTCCCACCTGGCTGGAAGCCGGTGGGTCCTGTTTTTGGAAAGGTGGTGCAGCGCTCGCTGCAGCCACCGTGGGAGCAGATGGCTTTACTGCCAGCTGCAGTGAGTGCTGGACAGCAGCCGACGGCCGCTGTGACGCTGCTCCCTGACGCGTCGCATCAGCGAAGCTACCCATGGGCAGGTAGGACACCCACCGTCGTGCTTCCCTAAACGATACGTTCTCTTTTACTTTAATGGCCACGATTTCCTTTTCTCTTTTCAAGGACGGGCAGGACCGCGGATGCGCGGGGTGCTGTGATGTGCATTGCAGTGAAGTGCGCGATTCGTAAACTCGTGGCAAATGCGCAGCTTAAAAAGTGCGCGATCAAAAAGCGAGTGACAGAGGAAGGCGATGACGAAGAACAAAAGGCGTGGTGTTACAAAATGAAATAGGAAAAGGACCCAATCAAGAAGAGCCACGGTGTTCCAGGCGGCCAATGGCTGAGGACACGGGTGCCCAGTTGTGGCCAATGAGAACAACAAAGAAGAAGAAGAAGAAGACCTTGCGGGATTAGATTCAGAGAGAGCGGTCCCAGGAGGCGAAGCGGGCAGGTCATCCACCGGGCCGGTCGCTGAAGGTGGCAGTCGGGTTCCAGAGCCGAGCCACTAGGCCTTCACCCGTCTGGGACGTCCTGTTCATCCCCTTCCTGACCTCGGGACTCGTGTCGGCGTTTGTCCTGGAAGCTCCCGTGGTGCACGGATTTCGGCCGACAACCTGCAGATGCCTGTTCCTTCGGGCAGCACCGGAGCAGTCGGGCTGCGGGCCCGAGCTTCGTGACGCGAGGCCAGCCAGGAGGCCTCCACCATCTGAACGAGTCACTTAGCGGCTCATCCGTCGTCACCCGTCGCGACCAGAATCCCGGCGTCATCATCTTGGCTAGCCTGCTGCGCTCCAGTCATCTGGTCTTCACCCAAGCCCAGCGAGATTTCGTGAGACCACGAAGAATCTTCTTTGTCACTCCGCCCCCCTCGCCACTGAACGATTCGCGCTCGAACTCCTAGCGCTTGCATGTTGTTTCTAGAACATTTCTTGAATTTCCCGTTGTGTAAAACTTTCTTTCGATGACTGCTCTCATTCTTAAACTTTCCTTTATTTAGTTTACATTAAAAGCTTTGTGTTTTGTTATATAGTGTGATGAACGGCTTTGTCCTCGATTAGACTCTCGGAGGCTTCGCCTAAGAGAGTCGTTCAAACAAATCTGTGAAAGAAAAGAACATGCTATCATCACAGGTGCTCACCATCGCAGTTGGCACACCGTTGCTTGTTCTGGCAGGTTTCCGCAGGGTGGTCATGGGCACTGCATTTAGCGCATGTTAACTGACCTCAGCAATTCTGAGAACTGTGCCCGAATCTCTGGCACTTAAAACATCTCAAAGGATTTGGTATGCAGGGTCTCACACGTATTCTGACATATCCCGCCTCAATAGTTTCTGGTAAACTGCTGGACTGAAAGGTAAGTATTAGGTGCTATGTTTTGATCTCCTTCCCATCACGTCTCATCAGAATTCGTTTAACGTTGGTCACATTCTGTTCCTTCAGTCCGTCTAGGATTTCTGCTTCTGGAAGCTCTATCAGGTCATCATCTGATATGACACCACGTATGGTGTTCATAGTACGGTGAGGGGTGCCTGTAACTTCTACATCACCAAAGGAGGTTAGATTATGAAACTTGAATTGCTTTTTGTCTTGGAGTTCCAAAAGTAAATCGCCACTGGCAAGCTTTGATGCTTTGTCTCCTGGACCTAAGATTTCAATAATACACCGTGAGACGAGAAAATGCGAGATTGCTCTGACCGGTTTGGCTGGGTTTTCGGAATGGATCACGTGGTAGCGAGGGAAACTTTCTGGTGGCCAAGAAACCTGAATACATCGGTGCGCCCTCTTTTACGTGGGCGATCAGAGAGGCTGGGGAAGGAACTAGCCATGAAATAGATTGAGTTTCGGTAATAGCACCAACCACACACCATGGAGCCCAACAAGGGGACG
>CM023486.1:8407059-8448355 GCA_013339685.2 Hyalomma asiaticum | reverse complement strand
ACGGGGCCTCTCTAAAGCGGACGAGCGACTCCCGAGACGCTTGCAGACGAACACCTTGTTGTGTCCTGCGGTCGCCCAGCACTTCATGCCGGGTATACACGGCTACTGCGAGCACTGAGGGGTCCTGGCCGACACCTGTCACATGATTGCGGTATGCCCCGCCATACCTCTTCCCTTTTCAACCCCCTTCCCCCTACCCACAAGAGAGGCTTGGGAGGAGTTCCTGCTCGGGTGCTCTACCCGGGACACTCAGCGCTCCTTGGTGGCCCGCGCCCGAGCGGCGATCATTTACAGTGGACTACCGGAATAGGGAGACCACCCGAGTGCATCTTTAGTGAATAAATGTTTTTCCACCACCACCACCCCCACTGTGCATGCGCAACAGCTGGCCCAAGCTGGCAAGGAACGAGAACGCGCCCTCGCCCGCGAGAGACGACGCTGACACAGGCAGTGTCTGCTAGCGAGTTTCTTGATTGAAAAAAAAAAAAACGACTGCTTGCGCTCAAGAGAAATCTCCCACCAGCAATGCAGTGCCGGTGGGAGATTTCTCTTGTGCGTAGTTGAACCGTATGAATTCGCAGCGCGCGCTTTAATTAAAACTAATCCGGAACTCGGCGTGGTCTACGACGTGCGAGCGCAGGAATCTCAAACACAAGGAGCATAAATGACCACGCGTGTGTAAATATGCACACTCGTCGCTCATTTACATGCGTGAGTGGGCAATGTCACGGGTGATTTACGGTAGCACCGAACGACCCTCAGTGCTTCGCCCACTCGTCATGGTTCATTCGTGGAGATGCATGAATTTTTTTGTCAGTACAGGCAGGGAATGGCGCAAGACCAACATATGCGCCCCGTCGTATGATATGCGCATGCACTGTGCTCCTCTCCACCGCGCTATGCTGGCTTGCCTTCTCTTTTTGGCCTGCCGTTTTCTGCTGACGACGCGACGAAAATTTCTTGGCTGGCAGGGGTGTAGAACCTCGCTGCAAAAATAGCTCAAAGTGACAACCACGTAGACCTAAGGACACACTGCACTCGTGTGTGTTTACGTCTGCGTGGTCACCAGTTCGCGCAGTTTTTCTTCCCTTTTGTTAAAGGGTCCCTGAAACGTTTTTTTTTTAAATTGTGTCATTGATTAGGCAACACATAAAGCGAAGCAGCCTGCGTTGAGGTAGCTACGGGCTTATTTCTGTCGCCTTCCTCCTTACCACTGCTGTTTCTCCTCAACTCAAACAGCAGCGGAGTGGCCGCTAGCGACGACTGCACCTCCCACGTCAGCTGCTATGCAAACCCTCCGTAGCGACATAGCGCCGTGATGTCTTTACTGAGGTCGCCAGCCTCGGCAATGCTAGCCTCTGTAATAATGCGCCGCCGACTCGTGTGTGCGCCACCAGATGCCGCGACAATACTGTTGGCTGGCCTTCAGTGCTCGTGACGTCACGTGGATTCCGCTTTGTGGGAAGGGGCGGTTGGAAACACTTCATGTCGCCTAGATCTTTCACGAGGTGCGTATTTAAAACTGTAGTAAATTACATCCTTAACGCAGAGTAGTGCTGATGTTGTTGCGCTAATGATCAGAAGAGACTCGGGCTATCGGTCCAACGCATTTGTACGAAATCACCAAAACCGTTTCAGGATCCCTTTAAGGAGCAGCACTTGAGGTGATAGGAACCGCAGCACTCTTCATCCTCAAAATGAAAAATGACTAAATGACTAGGGAGAGCCATTAAAAAGACCAACCTGACGTTGGCTTGTGCCCGAAGATCCCGCAGTAAGCGCAGGGCAGGCGTATGCTGCCGGCGATGTCAGTGCCGATTCCCATGATTGATCCAGCTGCGGCTATCAGGCTGCCTTCGCCACCTGCCGGACCGCAGCGAAGGGGAAGAACCCGTTTTTGTAAAACAGAATATGAATGAACAGTGTAAATTAACGCAGGCGATGCGAACGGGGTATTTACGGCACTGGAGCTTAGCTTATGCGCGAGGAACCAGTGACATGGATGCAACTCGAAAGAACCATATTTGCATATCTGGGCATACCTTACGCGACACGGCTCAAATTACAGCTCCACAAATGCACTGCGTTCAGTGAGCCCGCCTCCCAGCTTCATATTAAATGTGAGTGCCGAAAATATAATCCGCCTCTAACGAGGCTTATGGGTATTGAGAGGCCGTGTTGGCCGGCTACATCTGACAGAGCTTGTCTAAGCACAGGTACACGAGCGCACCAATGATAGCGGTCTTTAAATGATCACCAAATGCACATTTGCCGCTAGAGAACTGTCGTCTTTAAAACCAACGCCTCCTAGAAGTTTTCTTCTAGGAGGCGCTGTTAAAACATACCGTGAGCTCGAAAGGGTTATCGCCATTGCAGTCTAAGGTCGACGCTATTGTTATGACGCCTGCTCTTCACGATCTTCCCACTTTGCGTTTGCTTTTGGGGTTTGTACGAGGTTTGTGCCTCGATTTACTGAAGCCTCCGTATTCTGAGCGCCAGTTCACGTGGGATCACGAGGCCAAGCATGGCTTCGAGTTTCTCAAAAAAGCGTTGTCCTCAAGCCCAGTTTATGCACATTTTACACATGTTACGCAATCAAAGAAAGAACGATAGATAGAAAGAAAGAAAGGAAGAACACGTTAAGTTTCGCCTGCCTAAATTGACCCGTGGGCGCAGGGCTGTTCAATTTTGGTGAATATTTCGAGTGAAGTGTAGGCGACGTAATGAAGGGAGGGTTCGGAAAGTTGAGAATTTCCCTTCTCTGTTGCAGCACAAGTTTAGTGACTTACTCATACTTTTTTTTACTATCTCAAGTTGCGTAGCGCAATAGAAATTCATATTATTTCGGCGGCAAAGGTAAGACGAGCTGCATGCGTGCCGCGACACTCACCGCTGCTTCCTCCGGGCACGCGGCGTGTGTCGTACGGGTTGAGGGTGGCTCCATCTATCGTGTTTTCACAGTCGAACCAGAGAAGCTGTTCCGGAACGTTGGTCATCGCCACTAAGATCGCTCCTGCAGCACGAAGTCTGGAAACCACGACCGCGTCCTGGTTGGCACGGCGACCCTTACTGAAGGCCGATCCCACGTCGTATCGCATGCCTGCAAATTGCGGATCGGATGTGTCGCAATACGCACCATTGAACTGTGCAGTTACGAATGCTTCAGCCTGCGCGATATTAACAAATCCTGAGCGCAAATTTCGCTCTTTCGCAGTCGTGTCACCAACTTTTCGTAACAAATGACAGGCTTTCGCCGCTGCTCTAGGAATCCGGCCGACTGAGAATTTTGTATTTATGGCCAGAAGTATCAATGTACGCTGGCGTTTTGGGCGTGCCGGTCGTACTTTTCCACTGGATTTGTTAATTCATGCCTGCGCTAAAAATGTGCCCTACAGGTGCATGTACATCGTTATCATAGAAGGCTCCCACCTCCATGGAGCTAGTGATGCCTTTTCATCTACGAAATACTTGCTTGAATAGATAAAAGAGTCACTTGCACCTGGAAATATACGTAAGGGCTAGAAATTGTAGAGAAGAGTACGAGATATTTTCCATACAAGAGCATACAGACATGTACAAATAAAGAGCCACTTTAGCAAATCGGAGAACAGTCAAATTCTGTTAGCCTTTGTCTCCTGGCTGTCGCGAAGCCACGACACATCGAACAAGGACACGCCAGAAACTCGGAAAATGTTTGCTACTTCAATGGTAGTTAAGCATTTACGGTAAAGACGCCTTCCGACGCTAGTTACTATAGCTACCTGCTCTATGCAGTGCTCAATACCAGAGCCCTGTGTTCGAGTCCCTGTCGCTGTTGTTTTCCTCATAATTGCGTTATGCACCGGTTATTGGACAGCGCGAACCACGTGCAATAGCTCTCACGTCGTCGTTTTGTGTCACAGCCAATAGTGCTCAATAATCCTATAAATCATATACTTACAGGCCTTCAAAATATATCCCATGGCACGTTCATCTGTATAGGAATACGTATTGAAACGAAGTTTGATATGTACAGCCTCTCATACGTCGGCGTTGTCGCTCCCGAAAAAACAAAGAAAAGAAAGAAACCCTTCCCAGAGAGTACTGCACATAGAATAAATATCTATGGTGCGTCGAAAGCGAATAGACCAGCTGGACGAGTTCCCGGCTGCTCTGCCAACGGTACTTGACACTGCTGGGCCAGCCGGCCTCGTTCCTGTGTCGCGGAACTTCTTTCTCTGTGGTCGCGAAGAAGCTGCGTTGACAGTCGGATGAGGCGGCCTGTCGGTGAACAGGCCACGTATGAGCAAGGGCGCCGAGAAAACGCCCCGAATAGTCTCGCCGTCGATATGCGAACCCATAAAATAGAGCTCAGACACAGTGTACGTCCCACAGATCTCACGAAAAGAAGGGTAAGATTAATAAAGCTATTTATTTGTTTATGTGACAATACTGCTGACTCCAGGAGAGTCGTTGCAGAGTGGGTTACGATGAATAGGTTACAAAAAAATTAAAACATGAATATTCGCAACGTCTTGCGGTAACGTTTATATCGGCCAGACGGGTCAGTGTTCAAGTGAATGTTTAAAAGAACACGCCTGCGACATAAGTTCGGGAAATGTTTGCCAGCCTTTGTTTTGCCGAACCAGTCTTTTAGGCAGAGGGAAGAATTGCGCGCGAACTGCTTGAGGTCTACTATATAAAAAATTGACGGCAGATCCACGAGGTGAATGATGATGAGATTGGGCGAAGCTCCTGGAAGGAATCATCGGTTAAACCGTGAAATTTCTTCCGTTAATTCGCCCGATAAAATTGACGTGAAACGATTGACAAACCTGTATCGCGATATGGTTTTGAATATAAAACCATTGCTTTAGAAAACACCTGGCGTCTTTCGTTAAGCAGCTGGCGTCTTTTCGTTTTGCTTTAGAAACATCTGGCGTCTTTTCTTTTTTGCTTTTAGAAAACATCTGGCGTCTTTCGTTGGTTTATTTCATCAATCAACGGCGTTTTGAACAAAATTTTTATTGTTTAATCACGCACAGGAGAAATCTCACCAGGCACTACCTTGCAGGTAAACAATGGCTGCTAATGGGAATGAGAGACAGAAGAAGTCGGCTTTTAGCTAACACTTACACTTCTACTTCTACTAACGTTTCCTACTGGAACTTGCCAATGGCTGCTAATGGGGAATGAGAGACAGAAGAATTCGGCTTTTAGTTAACGCGCACGCTGCGAATTTTTTATTGTTCAACAACGCACAGGAGAAATCTCCCACCGGCACCACCTTGGAGGTCAAAGCGTAAGACTGGTTACGCACTACGACTACGACGAGGGACGAACGGGTGCCGCTTTAAGGAGCTTCGCCCCTAAAAAGGAATGGCTATACGTTCATTAATGAACCTTCTTTTCTAATCACAGAAGTGGCAATTTTTATAAGGGACTATCACGTGCTGTAGACAACTTGTTATGGCTTGGGCGCTTGCGATGTACAAGTGTATATAAGCAGCTGGATGCATCAATAGGTTGGTTGATAGTCCGGCGACTATGTGTTTGTGAATATGCCTTTGCTCTGTCCATGGATTCATATGCTGCCTTTTATTGTAAATCACCATGAACCAACCGGCCTAGCTCTTCACGCTACTTGAAAGCATGAGCAGCCATATGAAGTGAATAACACTCCCAAAGCGAAATCATGAGTAACAAGCATGAGGGAATAAAAATACAGCAACGTAGAGGCAATGAGCACGCAGTCAAGCAGTAACCAAACGCCAAAGTACTTCCATATATTCCGTTTCGAGTGTGTGCATCTAAGGCGTTCCATTCAGTGATCGCTCGAGGAAAGGAAAGACACTTAAAAATTGTGCAGATCCCTTGCACATTGGGAATCGATATCACGCGAAGCCGCCAGCGAGGAAATTGCAGGTGCCGAAACTTGTCGGCATTCATTGAAGTGGATGAACATCTTTGCAGCAAAGTGCATGTGCAGGTGTATGCTTAACGTGGGCTAACCAGGAATCTCGGCAGCACTGTGCCAACTGGATTGTAGCTCATGGTCAGACTTATCTTAACGTCATAAAACTTTCATGCTCTTTGCCACTTTGGCGATTCTCAGGGAATGTACGTCCCTCGGCAGACGCCGTTTCGTCGAACCCTTGACTACTATGCTAGGACGTAACATTGGCACTGACGTTAGCCACAGATTACTTTGTTGAAGTGCAGGCAAGGGTACGCTGATGCCTGTATCAAGGGGCGCCGTTCGTTGACGTATTCTACACGGGATCATGAGCCACCACGGTGGTCTAGTAGCTACGTGACACACGGCTGCTGAACCGATGGCCGCAGGAACGAATCGCAGTGGCTGCGGCTGCATTTCGATGGAAGCGAAATGTCGAGGCGCATGTACTGTTCCATTTCAGTGCATGTTAAAGAACCCTGGAGTAGAAATTTCGGGAGCCCTCCACAACGGCGTCTTGCTTATCATATCCTAGGTTTGGGTCATAAAACCCCGTAAATCAATCCTACGGGGTCGAGGGAAATTGGACAAAAGCAGGCTGAGTGCTAGTAGAAATGTATAGTTTGTTACATAACACACATTAGAAGCGCAGTTGACGTTACACAAGCACCATCTCCAGAACTACTGGCGCATTAAGTTTACTTGTCATATTTATCATGTGGGAGAAGCCGCGGTACCTAGTGGTAGCGTGCTTCCTTGAGATTCGGTGTCTGAATGCCGAAAGGGACGGAATGTCCAACGAGATAGAATGTCCAATAAGTCACATGAGAGACGAGACGGAATGTCCAACCGAGACAGTGTTCACCGACACTGGATGTCCAACGGAACCACAAGAGCAAACGTCTCGATTAAATTACATAAATAAGAAGTAATGAAATGTCTGGAGGGTCATCTTCCGCGTACACACCTGAACGTATGCCCGATTGACAGGTAGCGTCGCTTTTTCACAGCATGCACAGATAAGTTTCGAGTCTTCTTTTCCGCCACAGTGCGATGTCTTTGTGGATAGTCGGTGTTTTTGTTGCTTATATATCTACTTTCCTGTTCTCGTTTGTACACTCCACGTTCTTTGACGATTAGTTCTTACTAAGTTCCACATCATTTGAACTTCTGCAATAACACATAGTTCTAACTATGGCTGTCAAAGTGTTCATTTCGGCGATATAATGTTATAAAGCTTATACATTACAATTATCGACACAAAGCTGATGTGTAACAGAATTTGTAAAATCAAATGTATATCAATGACATGATAAAAACATTTGTTGAATACTGCACACCGCTATGCTTCATTTCCGAATTGCCAGGGATATCTTCGAAAAATTGCACTTTTATGTTCTTAATGACATGTTAGAATGTTGATTGTTTCAATTAAACTGAATGAGAACTTTGCGGGAAGACATAAGTAACTGGCGATGGTACATGCCACCGGCATGTACTTGTCTTCGCTAGTTCTTTATTCTGTTTATTTTTGTTGTTTTGTGGGGTTTAATGTTTCAAAACCACCATCTCATTATGAGATTTAACGTGCACTGACATCGCGGAGTATACGAGCCTCAACATTTCGCCTCCAAGGAAATGCAGCCACCGCGGCCCGAATTCGATCCCGCAACCCTCGGATCAGCAGCCCAGTACCATAGCCACCGTGGCGGGGCTCTGTTTACTTTTGATCAGATTATTGCAATTATTGTGTACACCCACTCTTAAAAAGGTAGTAGAAATGCTGTAACTGCAGAAATTACTACCCGCACGACAACTTTACCTCGTTTTCCTAAAATTTACTTCTACGGAAATATATTGAAGGTAGTCAGCGGTTGTCGTTACTATACAGAATGTCAGGGTTAGTAAACGTTAGTCAATACTTGCGTACATGAGGGCTTATTGAAAACTACTATCTCTACTGCCAATAGCATATTAGGCTGTAATTGGAACGGACGTGCAATAGTTTAGATAAACTACAACTTGTTTGATTGTCTTCTAGTAGGATAAAACGTGCCAGTGTTACTCCGCTGGCCAATCATAGAAGAAAACAATATCGACCTTATGCAGCGTTTTAAATAGTTCACCGTAAGTAATTTTGGCCCCAATTCAATTCAATAATGTATTAGCCTTTCCATGGGGCACTCTAGTAACGAGTGAAAAACATATTCGCTTAGAAGTTTATTTTTGCACTTGTCACTTTATTTCGTTCACATGAAGTCTGAAGTCTATTTGCAGTCTCGCGAGGAACAGTGGCTGGCACTTATAAGGTCATATCAAGGGCTCCACGGCATACTTAAGTTGCATTCGAGTATAGAATAACAGTTTTGTGCAACGTCATGGCATGCCTATACGCAAGCAGTAAAGTAGAAGAGAATCGCGGCCCAAAACGTTGATTACTTATCTATATTCAAGTCTCACTGGCACAAAAATGGGTCCATAAAATGTGCTAAAGTTGCCGGTAGAGTACGCATTGCGTGGCAGGCCTTAAATTAGACGATTTTAGTTTGTCCGCAGAATCTTCTATGTTTACGCATACCTGTTACCGGAAGTGTTTATGGCAGCGGCAGAGATGGCAGCAACAGCAAGCGGGGCTTTGAACTATAATGCATTCGATTTTTTTTTTTCAGAGAAGAATGTTCAGGTCGAAAGAAAATAATGAAAGTGCTGTATGTTGATATTCACTGCACGGAATGCGTTACAATATATGGGAAGCAAACAGCAGGTGTAAGCCAAGGTCTCCGGTTAGGCTCCGCATCAACAGAGGTCGCTACCATGCAGTGCTGCTCATTTCTTAAATTTTTACGGTAAACCGGTACCCTTATGCATAAAGAACTCTACGGACAAACTAAAACCCCATATTCTGTGCGTATATGCGAGTGGCATAAAAGAGAGAGGCGTAAAATGAAATGCAGAAAACCAATTAATTTCATGAGCTTGCTTCAAAAAGCACACCATGCCTTACATTGGAACTCCTGATATATAAGGAGACAATAGAGAGTGCTAGTATAGCGGAAAGCAGCAAATGTAGAGATTTAGCAGTAACGTTAGCGTTACGCTAAAGCGCGGTGCGCCTCATGGCATAAGCTAACCTTTTACTGCGGGAGAGAGCGGAACGCTAACGCGAACGCATATACTGTGCAATTGAGACCTTAAAACAGCAGCTATTGAATCCTTGAGTGCACCAATAAGAAAAGTTTATCCAATGTCACTGTAAGCCACTGTAATGGGCGTTTATTGCTGTGTCGACAGACCCGGAAAACGTCGCGTTGTTTCAACATGCCGCCATGGAGCCTCCTTTCGGACAGGTGCTGCCCGTCCTTTGTTAGTTGGAATGATGAAAAAAAAAGAGCCAAGCCTGCGCGGGATCGCAGGACAGTGACTGCGTAAGCTGAAGGAGTGACCTTCGTAGAGGCCATTGTAAACGCTTGGGGAAACTACTGCAAGTACAGGTGGTGGGTATCCCCTGCGCCATAACTCTGCGGTTTGGGCTTCTCTCTGCACAGCGGTCTGCTGTGACCGACGTTACCCTGCTGCAGCCGCGCGCGTAACTCTGCGATTCACTGCTTCAGCAGCGTTCCGCATCTTGCGAAGAGGCGCCATGAGGTAGGTATATCGAAGAGCCAAGTCAGGTTGCTGTGGGGGCTGCGCACGTCGCCTGTCGCGTGACGCATGGAGCGATACGACAAAACTGCTTTACGAGGCAGCGCTTCGTAAAAACACATTTCGAAGACTATGCGGAGGAAATCAGCGCATATAGATGGCAGCAGTTGTCCTGTTCTTCACGAGGAGCGTTATTGGTTACGGACACGAGCGGACACGAGTTGCGGCGGCGGACAACTACGGCGCCGTTGTTGTGATCTCATAACAGCTTACGCTGTAAAAGCACTTGTGTTTTGGAGACCAGAACAGCAACGCAGGTAGTACATGTCCTAGCTCAAGAGGAGGCATCCTCAATATCGAGGCCATGCTCGACGAGATATTTCGCTCATTTCGCCAGCAATTTCGCTTTCAGAAGGCGAGCTTACGATAAAGAAAAAAGTACCAGTGACGCCATCTAGACGCGATCACAGTAAACGTGAACAAAGCGAGCACACTCACTCTTTAAGCCTTGTGCGCCTGTTAGTGAGAGCGTACCTTGAAAACGGCGTCATACTCTCGCCAATTAATGTGCAAGGCTGGCGAACCTTAGTGAGACAATCTAAACCAAATGCGAACGTTAGTGGGGAATCATTTAGCTTAACAACGCAGGCCGATGTCTCGACAGACCTGAAGCGAGTGGTCTCGCTTCGACTGATGCCTCGACTTTGCCACGATACGGGTGCCTTATCGAGCGTTATCGTGGAACGCTATGTTCCGAAAATAGCGTTGACGCTTAAGGGCTTCGGTAACGTTAACATTATGCTCATGCGCGGTGTGCTAACGTTAACACTAAATCTTTACGTTTACTGCTTTCCGCTATAATAAAGCTCGCTTATTCCCGATCAACACTCCCTGTTGCAAAACAACGTGCACGTGTCCAGATGTGTCTCCTTGAATGAAGGGATCACTGTTCGCATGTTCTTGTCATTTTTCCAAACAATCCGGCAGAGCTTTCATCTGTTCTTCAGCTAAAAAAAAAGTACGCAGCACCCGCTAGGTCGCGCAAGGTCGTTGTATAGCCATTGTATAGGAGGCAGTTGTACAGCTAAATAAAAACATTAATTGCAGTCAGACGGTAATACATGCGTCCTTGAATTTCACTTCAATGCAGTAATCATGCAAAACGTTTTTATTGCACGTGAAGGAAGCGTGATATGCCATTCAACGGGGCACTGACAACACCCACCCTCAAAGTTTGACTTCCTTGGCGGTTCTCCCCGTTTATTTTTGTTCCACCGTACTTAAGTTCTTTTCTGCCTACAATGATGGCACCGCTGTTACGCAACTGAAAGAGCTCAGTATTGTGTACTCTCTCAAAGGACTGTTGCTACGAAATGACCTCAACTAGCAGCTTGTGTATTCCGCAGTATCAGTTATACTCATGCTTGCGTTTAAATGTCTTGCATGTCATGTTCCGTGAAATGAATGCAAGGCAGTTAGCTGGCTCATTCAAGCTACGTGACTATACACCGCTTGAGGCAGTTAGGGCATTTAAAACGCGCCTATATTGAGTAAACATTTTAATACTTAAAAGCATGCCTTTCTTCGCAGGCTTACTTGCGTGACCGTGACAAGAAATGGTGTATTTCTTTATGCACATAGAAAAAATGTTCTTCAAACGAAAAACGTCTGCTATTTTCAGTCATGCTCACAATCGCATATCGCGAGATGACATCGCTGCAGCACTGCATTAACACGTTGATGTTTTCCACTTATTCAGAATGACGCTGAGTGCACTTGAAACTGAAATGCATAGCAGCATCCAAACTGAAATAACTGTGCCGAACCGGAGGTGCGACGGTGACATGGCACACCCACGGCACAGGCGCTCAGTGATCTTAAGAAAGAGCAAATACTGCAGCGCAATGCCAAGTAACGCCATAACTAATACTTTTGTGCTTGGATAAGAACACACGAAAGCATTCGACACTGCACCGGCTCGGGGAACAAACGTATTGGAGGATATGTGCGGCGTACGCGCGCATGTAAAAGCGCAGTGGCTAGTAGCTAGACGACGCAGGGGCTATCCACACTAGGGAACTTCGTCCGCTCGAGGTTAGGCGCCGACTGTATTCGATCTCGAGCCATCCCCGAGCCTCTCTGTCCCATTCCAATTAGGAAGGGATCACTCACGTTTTTTAAAGACTATCGTCTTTCTTGGGATACTTGAAAGCAGAAATTTTAGATGAGAAGCAGCGTATGTGTCATGAGTAAGAGGGGCCCACAAACACAGGCCACTAGGCCAAACGGAGAGATCGGCGAAGTGGCGCGGCAAAGCACGCGCCGTGGACACGTCGATGCCCACAGTTGGTTGAGAGCGGGGTCGCGGCACGTGACCCGAGGAGAGATCGGTGATCGAGAAGGCTGAGCTGGGATTCTCTGCGCGGCACCGGTCGACGAAGGGTGTCTGGCCAGCTACGGTCTGGTGACGAGGAGACGAAGGCGTCGGGCTCCGGGGTGCCGTCGATCTGGCTGACGATCGAGCACGGACTTCGGAGTGGCAGCGGCCGAACTTCAGCAGTTCCCGGCGTACCCGCAGCGCTCCACCTTCGCCGGCAGAACGGGACGACCGGCAGAAGAATCGCCACAGAGGGCCGGTCTTGGTTGGAGACCGAACATCACATGTGAGGAGGCCTAGGCTGGGGCTAGGCCTAAGCGGTGACTCGCCACATCACAGGCGAAGCAAGGCGGTGGACGAGGATGGACCTTGCGTGAGTGGCGGCCACCATCAGCAGCATCATCCTCGACGACGGCTACGGGACACGACTCGCCAAGAGAGCATCGACTCTGAAACGCACCGCGTCGAAGGCAAAGTAAGAGCGTCTAACTGCACCTTGACCGGCAGGCAGCTGACGCGGACTTGAACGCGAGGCCCAAGGTTGAGGGACTCCCGTGGGAACTGCGCCCTACGCGGAGGATTTGTAGTTAGACCTCTTAGGCTGAGTAACATTTAGGTTCTCTTTTTGTGCGAATTGGTGGTTTGCTTATTTTTGATGTTTGATGTTTGTTTTATAAAGTAACGCCTTTGTTGTTTTTGTTAACGCTTCTCGCCTCTCGTCCTCGTCACTCTCTCTCAATCCATCGGAGCAAGCGCTCCCGAGATCCTCCCACACAAACTCGTGACAAATAATTGGCGAGCCTGCCAGGATTAACATCTCCAGGCCCAGTCACGAATGATCGTCGGGGGTTGCGAAGATGGATTTGGAGCGTTTCGCGGCGATAGCGAAGAGTAGAAAGCTGTCAGGAAAGGAGGTGCTGAGGTTATTTGAAGATGCCCAAAAAGAACGGGAGCGAGAGCATGAAGCAATGGTAGCTCTACTAAAGCAGCAGATAGCTGAGGCCGAAGGGAAGTTGATGCACCGGAGTAAGGAAGAGACATCATGTCTAAATTTACCAGTAGCGAGATCAGCAGAGCCTAGTGGATATGAAGTGGAGGTTAGGCAAATTGAGGAAATAGAGACGAGCCAAGAGGTTGTTCCGCTAGGATCGGAACAGCGGTACGAGGATACCGCAAGTATAGAGGTGATGGAGTTGAAGATTGAGGATGCGGGCGTAGACGCCCAAGAGTTGAACACAGAAGAGGAAGCGGACGCGCAGTCGGTGCAGGACCACTGTGAGGGCGTTGCAGGTTGCCGCAACCATATAGTTAAAGTAATCTGTTCCGACGCGTGCCTCATATTGAAGGATCTGAAGCTTAGTCAGGATCTGGGTGACGAAAGTGCCAAATTAGAGCGCCAGCGCAGTGTAACGGTAGCTGGCGATGATACTAGCAGAGATAACCGTAGGCTGGTACATAACAAGGAGGATACCTTAGCGGAGCTAAAGGTAGTTCAGAAAGTTGACGGAGTGTGTATTGCAGGTTGCTGCAAACTGAGTTTTGACGGGGTCGATTCTGATGGGTGCCCCACAGTGAAGGACGTGACATCGAGTCACGATCCGCGCGACAATTGTGCCGTTCTCGAGAGCGAGCACTGTGAAGGTGAAGTCCGCTATCAGAGCGGTACAAGCGGGGGTGAGGCGGTTACAGTTGAGGAAAAGGCAGACGCGGACGCTGCCAACGGATTACTTGGAGCTAAGGCGCGTCGGAGAACGCGAGTTCCGAAGAAGCGAAATATGAGTGAAGGAAGCATGTTGATTGAGCATCGATCAAGTAGACGCCATGCAGAATTCGGTCGCCAGAGGCAGCGGAAGAAGCGTAAACGCAAGGTAGTGTGTGAGAGGCGTTCCATGAGAGCCAGAATGAAGAAACGCCGCAGCCTGGCTAATCGTTTGCGACCGCGTGCAGGAGGTGGACGCGTGAGAGAGAATGTTTTGAAGGCGTGTTTTCGTTGGAAAGAGGACAAACGCAGGCGTCGCACAAGGTGGTCGCGACGGTGCGCAGCAAGGAGCCGCGCGACAGAGAATTGTTGGATGAGGAGGTTGACCTTGAAAAATACCAAATGCCGTGGCCGCACCAGGCGTTCTCGAGTTGCGAGCTCGTCACCACCGAGAGCGGTCGCGCGGCCGCCTCGCTCGCACGAGTACGGCGCCGTGCGCGTCGTGCCCCTTCCGTGCCTAACGGATTAGCGAACACGCGAGTGTTCGTGGTTCTACTGACTGTGCACGTTCTGTTAGTGTGTTGCGCCATGGACGCGACCCCGCCGAACGCCAAGGAGTGCACCTGGGACATCACTGTCCCAGACTATCAACGGGCTCAGCGCCAACTCGCTGCGGACATGCGCCGAAAGTCCCAGCTGGCGTTGGAACAGCAGGCCGCCACAGCCATCGGAGGGTGGATGCGGAATAAAGCGCAGGAGACGCTTGCCGCAACACCGACGCCTTCCGACTCGACAGTGAACGCGGGAACGGCTACGACCCCCGTCACCACACCTGCCGCAGCTGACGCGACAGCTCCCGTACCTGGCCCCAGCAAAGCGGACGCTTCCGAGTTGCCACCACTTCCCCCGCCCTCGGACGAGAAGATGGATGTGACTACTTGCCGGAAGCGCCCGCACGACACGCACGACGACGACGGCCCGCGGAAGCAAGCCACGTGCGACGCATCCGCACCGTCGTCACCCTCATCATCGCCGGCAGCCCCTACGAGCACGGCACAAGCTTCCTCTTCGACCGCCGGCCCTGTCGACAACGCGGCTGCCCCCCAAGGACGGTCGTGACCTTCGTCGGCAGCAAAAGCGCCCGGCGCCGAAGAAATAAGCGCAAGAGGCAGCAGCGGGCGCAACAACGCACCCCCGAGCCCACAGCAGCAGTGGCCCCTCCTACGTCGAGGCCCCTCAACTCCCCGGCCGAGCGTCCGCCCCGGACCCCCACCCCTGCGCATGCCGATGACGGATATCAACTCGTCGTCAGTAAGGCATCGCGCCGGCGAGCACGGGCCTTGGAAGCGGCGGTCATCGAGCCCCAAACAGGCACGGTAGGAACTGTGCTCTACCGCCCCTCCACTCCCGGCAGTTCGTTCACGGACTCGCCTCGCCTGGCCCTCGCCGCGGCACTCTCCTCGCGGCCCGGTGTGGCGGCGGTGCGCGTTAATCACCGTCGCAACATTGTCGCCGCGGATGCGTCGTCGGCGGAGCGCCTGGCCGAGCTCCTGACCATCAAGGAGCTCAACGGCGTGCCCGTGTCTGCCCGGGAACCTGCTGATCGCCGATCCAGCCTCGGGTACGTGTACCGGGTGGACGGTGACATCACAGACGAGCAGCTGCGTACCGGACTGGATTCCGCAGCTCCAATACTCTCGGCGACGAGGGAGGGACGCGCCGTCAAGGTGCGTTTCGGTGCTCCTACCCCTCCCGACGTTGTCAAGATCAGCGGGCTGCGGCTTCGAGTTCGACACGTGAAGCCGCGACCACAGCAGTGCCGACGGTGCGGGCGCTTCGACCACGTCGTCGAGGCATGCCGGCGGGTCGGTGCATGCATCATCTGTGGCCGCCAACACCTGGCCACGGATCTATGCAAGCCCCGGTGTGTCAACTGCAACGGGAGCCACGCCGCCGACAATCCCACTTGCCCGCGATGGCAGGAGGAAAGGCGCGTGGCGACCGTGCTTGCATCATCACCGGCCCTGCTCTCGAGACGGGCAGTCAAAGCTGCAGTGCGCGAAGAGACCCGCGAGGTACGCTCGTACGCCGCTGCAGTGAAGACCGGCCCGCCCAAACCACCTGCCGTGGCTCACGGACGCCAGCGCTCCGCGCCAGCGCCTCGCCCTGCTACACCACCTGTTGCTGCTGCTGCCGACGCTTTGACGCCGCCTGCTGCTGCCTCACCGGACCCCGACGTCGACCCCCGCGATGCCCTCATCGCCATGCTCATCGGCACCATCAGGGATGTACTGGACTGTGTGCCAGCAGACCACCCGATGCGCGCGGCATGCGTGAAGTTTGCCGCCGTGCCAACCCCTCTGTTGCAGCGCGAGTGATCGGACACTCGCCTGCGGCGGAAACGCCACCACTACAGTGTGTTGCCCCGAGACGAAGGCGGCCATGTGCGTGCGGTGTGCTCGTGCTTGAGCGACCGCGAACACTTCTCACTCCTCTTTTCTTCTTCTCTTTCATTCCCATACCCCTACCCCCAAGGCGCTTAGCCGTGTCCCCATCATGGGCGACAGAAATTAGCGTCCTTTTCCTCTCATTAAAATCACTACTACTACTACCAGGCGTTCTCGAGGGAATTCAGCAAATAAACGCCGGAAAAGGGTTGGCAATGCTAACAAACGCCGCCGTAGCGAGCGTTTGAGGCGTCGAGCACATGCGAGGAGGCGCGCAAGAGAGTGGCGCGAGCTGCCGACTGGGAGAAAGCCCAGAGTTAAAGCGGAGCGGTTTTTTCTGTGGCCGTTAAAGAAAAAGGAACGCGTTTCCATTATCTGATGGCCTTTCACGGAAAAGGATTTCGGCAAGGAAATCAAGTAGATAGACTGGAAAAAAAGTTGACCAGAAAGTTAGAAGAGACACAGGCATGATAGTAGAGCCGGAGAAAGCGCAGAACAGAGAAGTTAATAATTTAAAGTAAAGGAGCAACATCAAAAGATGACATAGGAGTAAGAAAGAGAAGGAAAACGAAGCATGAGGTTGTCATGGAATATCGGTTTCTGAAAGGAAAAGAACGAGAAAACATCTGAAGGGGGCACAGGTAGAGAGATGAGGAAAGATGGAGCAGTTATCCAGGCAACGGGAAAGGAAAAAGAATGCGGTGATTGCCAAGCGAAGGTATAGAGGTAGTGATTAAAGACAGAATAGCAAAGACGGATAGAGCAGTGAGTAAGTCTGCATAGCAGGGAATATTGTAGTCTGGTATGTATAGCCGTGTATGCATAGTTGTGTATGTATAGTTATGTATAGTTGTGTGTATCAGATATAAGGAAGGCACAGACCAAGCCTTTAGAGATTTAGAGGTGTAGGGAAATGGTAAAGAGTACGTAGGGCCGACGATGCGATGGTGGTAAAATATGTATTAGTATTATTAGTCAATGATTCGGAGATAGAAAGAAGGGCTACAGGGCTGCATAGAAAGATGCTGCAGTGATGACTTTGTATATCCATGTATATAGGTGTGCTGATATCGAAAGGGAGTATTGTTTAGCGGGCTGGAAGGGAACCCAGTGAACATTGATGACTATTAGGAAAAGTGAACTTCAAGTGAAGTGATCATGTATTAGTGTGCGTGGTGACAATCAGAGGCCAAAATGTGCGCCAAAGTGTGTCGGTGGAACGTGATGTGTGGTGCGCTCACGATGGCCAACAAGCGAGGTTCAGTGAACTCAAAATTGAAGACATCCCAAGTTTATTGACGAGAAGGCAAGAAGATCAGGCAAGGTTCGGGCGAATTCAGAAGAGGAGGAGGAAGCAGTTTTTTAAGAAAAAACTCTTAAAAGGGGGGCCAATGTCATGAGTAAGAGGGGCCCACAAACACAGGCCACTAGGCCAAACGGAGAGATCGGCGAAGTGGCGCGGCAAAGCACGCGCCGTGGACACGTCGATGCCCACAGTTGGTTGAGAGCGGGATCGCGGCACGTGACCCGAGGAGAGATCGGTGATCGAGAAGGCTGAGCTGGGATTCTCTGCGCGGCACCGGTCGACGAAGGGTGTCTGGCCAGCTACGGTCTGGTGACGAGGAGACGAAGGCGTCGGGCTCCGGGGTGCCGTCGATCTGGCTGACGATCGAGCACGGACTTCGGAGTGGCAGCGGCCGAACTTCAGCAGTTCCCGGCGTACCCGCAGCGCTCCACCTTCGCCGGCAGAACGGGACGACCGGCAGAAGAATCGCCACAGAGGGCCGGTCTTGGTTGGAGACCGAACATCACATGTGAGGAGGCCTAGGCTGGGCTAGGCCTAAGCGGTGACTCGCCACATCACAGGCGAAGCAAGGCGGCGGACGAGGATGGACCTTGCGTGAGTGGCGGCCACCACCAGCAGCATCATCCTCGACGACGGCTACGGGACACGACTCGCCAAGAGAGCATCGACTCTGAAACGCACCGCGTCGAAGGCAAAGTAAGAGCGTCTAACTGCACCTTGACCGGCAGGCAGCTGACGCGGACTTGAACGCGAGGCCCAAGGTTGAGGGACTCCCGTGGGAACTGCGCCCTACGCGGAGGATTTGTAGTTAGACCTCTTAGGCTGAGTAACATTTAGGTTCTCTTTTTGTGCGAATTGGTGGTTTGCTTATTTTTGATGTTTGATGTTTGTTTTATAAAGTAACGCCTTTGTTGTTTTTGTTAACGCTTCTCGCCTCTCGTCCTCGTCACTCTCTCTCAATCCACCGGAGCAAGCGCTCCCGAGATCCTCCCACACAAACTCGTGACAGTATGGTCGAGCCTGCTCCGTCCCTGCGCCGTCCACACCGCCACTGCACATGCGCAACAGCTAGTCCAAGCTTCTGGAGGATACCGCTAGAGGCGCCACGGCAGCAGCGCTAGATGAAAATGAACCGCGCGCGCTCCGCCCATTCTTGTCCCGGCAACACCAGCGTGAACGCCACAATGAGCGCCACCCGCAGCAACGCTGCTTCCACTGCTGCGGAGAAGAGGGTTCGAGCCGCTGCCGCGAAGTGACTGTGGCGGCAAGCCAATCCCGAACTTCGAGCGAGAGTAGCGGAAGCGCGCCGAAAACGCCGCCTTCAAGAATCCACGGATGCAACGAGATGCATTTCGTATGATCATAAACACCTACTACCATCAGGGGAACCTGCATAGACCTGTTCTCCAACTTCATGCTACAACCTCTACGGCAAGATCAGCAAGACAACCCTCCCTTGACTCTACACTTTACGGGCCACAAGGCCTTCATACTGAAGGGGAAATGCAACCCTGAACTTAGTCATTACGGTGATGATAAGTAAATATAGAGCTACTTTAACGGCAACTCTTTACGTAACTTTAAGTCGACCCATGAACTGCTTCGCATGTTACTCAAGGTTCCCTTTACGGGGAGATGTGTGTTTTTGTCTTTGTCTGCTGTCACACGACTCAGCCAACGGGCCAAAGTTTCAGCACTTGCCTAACGCCCAGCCATCTTGAACTGGTAGCTGCGTTCATATTTGTGAACACTGTCGATTAAAAAACAAATATTATGCATATCTGAGGTGCAACATCAATACGTAACTATTAGGTGGTGTTCCTTTACTAGAAAATAGGTAATGAGAAAAGAGACAATGAAGCCTAGGAAGTTACTTGCGGTATCCTAATTGTGGAGAAAGTAGAAATGAATTAAAGCGGACGAAAAGACAAACCTTGCCTTCGGTGGGAACCGAACCCACGATCTTCGGATGACGCGTCCGATGCTCTACCAACTGAGCTACGAAGTCGGTCGTCCCTCCGTCCACTGTGTATTTATGTAGGTATTATCCTGCGAGTGTTAGGCAGCGCCACTCGTGGCCAAGGCGGCGTGTGTAGAACCAACACCTCCTAAAATTCTTCAGGCCTGCGCCTCACGTGACATGACGTCAGCTACGTCATCACTCGCCGTCCGACCGGTCCTGCGGGGGCGCGCCGCTTCTGGCACTCCTCTCGCAGAGAAGAGTTGTATCGCGATATCGTACGCGGTTACGCGAATAGTTATTCTCAGCAATATTGTTTTCTCTCGCGTCTGAATGTCTTCAAAGGGTATTGTTACTTATAAGAAACTTGTCAAAATATTGACGTGGAAACTTCCTGTAGTAAGAGTTAGTTTATTCAACATGTACACACGGAACAGGGGCACGAAGCAATAATCAAAAACACAAATAAATGAACATACTAATGAAAATTACAAATGATACGTGAGCCCTTTATTTTGGAGCAACAGTTTTCAATTTCCGTGCTTATGCGACAGCTTTGGCATCGGCTTTAGCAACAGCGGCTGCGTCATTCCTCTCTTTGCAATAAATATTTAGCAGAACATGTGTTGCACATTTTATCAACATATTTATCACCAAATCTGGTTCGTGCCCATGTGCACAGGTCAGCAGTTCCTCAAATGCTGGCAGGTTCTCCTTCACAAGCTGTTGAACAATACCTCTGTGATTTCGTGTCTGCAGAAAGCACGCGGCATTTTTTTTCATTCTGCAGCAACTTTGCAACAACAACTTCAGTGTGCATCACTACTGTCACAACACACGCGTTCGGAAATTTCAAGCCACCTCGTTTGAGACTTGCTATTAAAGAATTAGCATCACCATCGCACTCAGCATCGCAACTGTCAGCAACAAGGTTCTCTTGACAGTAGTTGCACTTCAACGTTTTCACCACAGAGTTAGTGCAAAAGCCTCCAACATACGCAAAAACAGCGACGCGTGTGCTTAAGCTGTCAAGGTCTTCAGGTTTGACAGTAACTCTGAAGTCCTGTTGATTTGTGGCTGTTGCCGATGGAGGAGCCTCATCAATGAAATCGTCACTGCTCATTATAGGAAGAGTATTTTGTAGGCGAATCCTGCCTTCACTCTCGTACAGCTGCCTAATGCTGATGTGGTAATGACCACCAGCCATTTGCCTGTACTGGCCAAATCGGTTTTCGAGGCCGTCTGTCTGCAGCTTGCCGAGCAGGACATATTTATAAAGAAGCTCGAGAAGGCAGTACTTGGTGAATTCAAGTATTGCATAGGTGAAATGCCTTAGAGCAGATTGAGTTTCTCGCGTGAGAATGCCGTTGTCATGTTTGTAGGAATCCCACACATCCAACCAATTGACAAATGCATCGAGAAATTCCAGCTTAGGGTCACCATTCAGGCACGAAACTGGCTCTTCATAAACATCTCTGTGGTGATGGCCTTTGTGAGGTGTTTTAACGTTGACAATCTTCCACCAGCGGAGAACTATCCTGATAAAATTGGCAGTTTCTTTGACATGCCATAAAGCATGAAAGTTGCAGTGGTGATCCAGTGCCTCAGCCACAAAAGCATTGAATATTTGTAGTACTAGCTTAACATTCTGCCTTTCGAAGTTGCTAGGATTTAGCGCATTTGAGGAAAGGCGATAGCTGTATTTCAAAAGCTGAGAAGCCTCTAGCTTGTGCAGCTCCCGAAGATCTTTGAATGATGCCCACTGTATGCAGTCGGGATGGACACTGTTGTTTGAGAGATCAAACATTGGAAAATATAGGTTTGTCCCAAGATTCTTTTGATTTATCCAGTTATTTCGGATGCATTTCAACAAGTGCACTGAATCCACAACATAAAACATAGGTCTTGTTGCGTCTTTTGGATTTTGATAAACGATGCTCAGCTTTGGCGGATCTGAAAACATACTGAGTGCCTTGCGATTGATTGCGTTGTTGTCTGAAACTACTGCAAAAGCTTTAAAACCTATTTCCTCAAGGCCAATGATTACATTTTTCAGGACAGCATGAAGAGAGTGAGAATTCATTGTTCGTGCAGGCAGAATGTGCACCACCTCGCGAAAAGAACTCAGCATGCTTTGCACCATAAACACATGAGCAGACGTAGCGGCCTCTTCACTGTTTGCTGCTGCCCCTGAAATTTTTCCACCTTTAAGATCGAAGAAAGGCTGGATGTGAATTTCGTCGAGCATGAGAACCACGGAACTTTCATGCGGCTGCAATTGCTTAAATCTGTGCTTTATGTACCTGAGAAAATTTTCACTGGCTGACTCAGTATCAGGTGACAATTGAAACGAGGAGCAGACATTTCGACAAGTACTGGGATGTGGCATGGCAAAAAAACCTGAACCCCTCAGAAATTTGTAGGCGTGTGGAGATATGGTATGCAGTATGCAGGCAACCACCATACTTTCGGAGGAATACTGCAACCGCTGTTTTCCAAGCAACGCCACTTGTTCTCGTAAGAACCGACTGATACGTTTCTTGCTGTCAATGACATCTCGTTCAAGTTGCTCAAGAAGGCTAACGACTACGTCACAAAGACCTTCTGAGGAGCATTTTTCATCGAGGATGCTTTGAAGCCTACTCAGGATGGCAGACAGGACATTCACATTCCCAATGCTTCCTGGCACGACATAATCACCTATACGGCTTAATTTGGTACCATGAAAACATACACTGATACTCAGGTCGCTGAAAACAGTAACAGACGACCGCAACATCGGCATGCTCTCATCAACAATATTTAAAAACAGGGCACAGTTTGGGCTGTGAATTACAATCCACTCATTTGGCACAGGTGCACTTTTCAAACATTCCATAAGCTCAAGAAGCGAGGAAAAACAGCATTTCGTTTCTTTCTACGCGGTAAGAAGCCTCCGATTCTGCGATGGCACGAGCGAGGTCAGCCGCTTCTCGGCGCATTTTTTTCGTTTCCGGGTATTCTCTCGGAGAGGGCTCATCCTTCGACAAGTACGAAGGACATCCTGGGAACAGTGTGGGCACTGATCCTGAACGCAGGCGCGGTACTTTCAGTGAGACCTCTAGCACTCTTCCTGTCATAGGATCCGTGTAGGACGACTTGTTCTCGAGGCATGACTCGGTGAAATGCAATGCGCATACCTGCATACCAACAGCAGTCGCAGAGTGTCAGCGAACCTCGGAATGCGTATAAACATTGCACAAGCGCTTCGCGGACTGTTACAATGAGTATAATTTCACCATCAGTGTGATGCAATGGTGACATCCAGTTTGCTCTTACCTTGTTGTTTTCCGTCGGGAAGAAATCCTTTCTTGGAATAGCACTGAGCCACTTCTTCCTTTGCACTTCATCCTTGGGGAATGAAAATACTTGAACTTTCTTCCCGGTCTTGTAATTACTTGAACACGCCGGCACACAACACTTATTGGGCATGTCAGAAGCTTCGTGCAATAAAATTCCGGCAGTAAAATTCACTGCAAACGCAACGCAAAGAAAATGGCTCGGCAGACTCGCGAAAAACACATATGCAGCACGGCCGTCACCACTGCAGCGAGTGAGAATTCTGGAATGCGCGACGGAACCGGTCGTTGGACTGGTAGGACGGCTGGTGGTGACGTCACGGCGGAGGGCGCAGGCCTGAAGAATTTTTAGGAGGTGTTGGTAGAACACACTTTCTTGCCAGGAGGCGTCACGTAGAACGTGAACTTAGATGAGATGGCTGCTGCCCAATAAGCCCTCGCATGCTACCTGAGGCACCAAGTCTGCCGCAACGAGGCCCAAGCTATGAAATAACGAAAAGGAAGGGGTCAAGGGCTCGTTCTTTATTTGTTAGAAACAACTTAATGAGCAACATTGTCTGTTTGCTCATTAAGTTGTTTCTAACAAATACCTTGACCCCTTCCCTTTCGTTAGAAAATACATAGATACGCAATTATAAAGACCCTAGTGTTTTCTAAGGCTGCGCTAGAATTGCGACGCCATGCACGGGGAAGGCCTCTCTCGACGATTTGGTGCTGCCATGTGGCAGTTGCCCAGGGATTCTGCAGAAGGTACTGTTTCACGACGGCGCTGCCACATGGCCTCCATATTGCACGCAGCGTGGTACGACCGGTATTTACAGCAAAGCATGCAGGTAGGCGGCCAATTTTTTTGTCGCTCTATTTCGTACTCGCGCGAGACTCGGAAGTGGACGTGGAAAAGCCCGAATGGCGAGCATAAAAATGAAATAGACTACATACTATGCGAGAACCCTGGCGTCGTGCAGGATGTGGAAGCGCTGGGCAGAGTTAGGTGCAGTGACTACAGGATGGTGAGATCTCGAATTGGGCTAGACATGAGGAGGGACCGCAATAAGCTGGTACGAAAGACGATGAATGAGCTAACTGTAAGACGGAAAGTTGAGGAATTCCAGATAGCGCTGCAGAACAGATATTCAGCTCTAACAGACCAAGCAGAAAATTGCGTTCAGGAAGTAAGCGATAATCTCACGCGGATTGTCAAGGAATGTGCAGTAGAAATAGAAGGTACGATCGGTAGATATTATTAGCAAACTTTCCCAGGAGACGAAGGACTTGATTAGAAAGCGGCAAGGCATGACAGTATCAAATGCAATTGACAGAATAGAACTAGCGGAGCTTTCTAAGTTAATAAGCGTAAGACAGTCGACATACAAAAGTATAATATGGAGCGGATTGAGCATGCTCTAAAGAACGGAAGGAGCCTGAAAGCGACGAAGAGACGTCTAGGCATAGGTAGAAATCAGATGTATGCATTACGAGACAGGCAAGGCAATGTGATCGCGAATAGGGATGAGATAGTGATAATCGCCGAGGAGTTTTACAGAGATCTCTACAGTAGTCACGATAACCAGAATAGTGAACGGGGAAGCAGTTTAGAAGAGCCTAACATTCCACCAGTACTGACAGAGGAAGTAATGAAAGCTTTGAAAGAGATGCAAGCGGGAAAGGCACCCGGTGAGGATCAGGTAACAGCAGAACTGCTAAAGGATGGCGGGCAGATCATACTGGAAAAACTGGCAAGCCTGTATACGCAATGCCTAATGACTGCGAGCATACCGGAATCTTGGAAGAATGCTAACATCATCCTAATCCACAAGAAAAGCGACACAAAGGACTTCAAAAATTACAGGCCGATTACCTTACTGTCAGTCGTTTACAAGGTATTTACCAAGGTGATCACTAACAGAATTTGTGCCACCTTAGATTTCAGTCAACCTAAGGAACAAGCAGGGTTTCGCAATAGACCATATTCACGCTATCAATCAGGTGATAGAGAAATGCGCGGAGTATAATCAACCCCTATATATAGCCTTCATAGATTACGAGAAGGCATTCGACTCGGTCGATACCTCAGCAGTCATGCAGGCATTGCGGAATCAGGGCGTAGACGAGCACTACGTAAGACTACTGGAAGAAATCTACAACGGCTCCACAGCCGCCATAGTCCTCTATAAGGAGAGCAGCAAGATACCTATAAGGAAGAGCGTAAGACAACGTGACGCAATCTCTCTAATGTTATTCACAGCATGTTTACAAGAAGTATTTAGCACGCTGCATTGGGAACAGGTGGGTGTAAGGGTTAATGGGGAATACCTCAATAATCTCCGATTTGCTGATGACATTGCCTTGCTAAGTAACTCGGGAGATTAATTACAAAGTATGATTACTGACCTTAACAGGCAAAGTATAACAGCGGGCCTGAAAAGAATATGCAGAAAACTAAAGTAATGTTCAATAGCCTTGGGCGAGTACAGCGATTTCGGATAGCTGGCGAGGCACTTAGGCCTGTCTACTTGTCTACTTAGGCCAGGTAGTGACCCCTGATCCGAATCATGAGGCTGACGTTATTAGGAGGATTAGAATGGGGTGGAGTGCATTGGGCAAGCATTCTCAGATAATGAACGGTAGCTTACCATTGTCTCTGAAGAGGAAGGTCTATAACAGCTGCATCTTACCGGTACTAACCTACGGCGCAGAAACTTGGAGGTTAACTAAGAGGGTTCAGCTTAAATTGAGGATGACGCAGCGAGCTATGGAACGGAAAATGGTAGGTGTAGCCTTAAGGGACAAGAAGAAAGCGGTGCGGGTTAGGGAACAAACACGTGTTAGGGACATACTAATAGAAATTAAGAAGAAGAAATGGGCCTGGGCGGGCCATGTAATGCAAAGCCAAGACAACCGTTGGTCATTAAGGGTAACGCAGTGGATTCCTAGAGAAGGCAAGTGTAACATAATAGCCACCGGAACACGCGCTGATGTGTTGATATTGTACCACTAACAGATTGCATATGCGGTTTGTTGCGTCATCACTAGGTTGCTATAAAAGACGAGTGCGTACGAAATAAAGTGCAGTGTTTTTCCACGGTATCAAGCGTGCTGTTTCGCTTCGGCTGCTCCCCGTGAGTTGGCTATGACAGTGGCGACGAGGATGAAAGTGTGATCTACTGTGCTGCCGGGAAAGTCCCATGTTTAGGCGGTGTTCTCTACCGTATATCAGTTGAGAATGCCTGGAGTCGGCAAGCTTGAGCCGTTCGACGTGGGAACAACCAGCTGGGATGAGTATCAAGAGCGGGTAGAACAATTTTTCATAGCCAACGACGTCGAAGATGAAAAAAAGCGAGCAGATTTCTCACCTGTTTGGGACCTGCCACGTATTCATTACTGCGGAACCTGCTGTCACCGTCGAAGCCGTCAGAAACAAGCCTGTCAACGATTCTTGACGAACTGAAGAAGCATTTTTCGCCGAAACCATCGGAAGTGGTTGCAACGTTCAAGTTTAATTCAAGAATACGTCGTTCTGGTGAAACGGCTGGGGATTTTTTTGCTAGCCTGAACAAACTTGCTGATGGTTGTGCTTTCGGCACGTTCCGAGACAGAATGCTTCGTGACCGCATTGTGGCAGGGATCAACGACGAGGCAATGCAGCGACGACTGTTGGAGTCACCGGATTTGGCCCTTGATACCGCAAAAAAGACAGTTATCGCGATGGAAGCGGCGAACAAAGATTCTCGCGCGCTGTCAACGGCCATGCCAATGACTGTTGCGCCGACGAATGCCGTGTCACGTGATACAGGAAAGCAGAAGCATAAACCTGTTTTATGTTCCCGCTGCGGAGGCGAGCATCTGGCGACGCAGTGTCGACATGCAAGTAGCGTCTGTCATAAGTGTCGAAGCAAGGGGCACCTGGCGCGAGTATGCAAGGGCAAGGAAGTTACAGTTACGAGAGCAAGCGGTTCGGCGTTTTTGTCGCGAAAGCATCAGTCAATCCATACCGTAGACGACGAAGAGAGCCGCTCTGAGACAGCGGCACCGCAAGTCTACGAAATGTGGCAAGTGCGCGCACCAGCTCCCGATGGTAGCCCGTACCGGGTTGAGGTGTCCGTGAATGGAACTTCACTCATTATGGAACTCGACACGGGAGCAAGTGTCTCTGTCGTGTCGGAACAGACCTTTCGCCGCACATTTCCGTCATGTCGTCTGGAAACGTCAAGCGTCATGCTGAAAGGTTACACCGGTGAGCTGTACCCGGTGCAAGGCAGCCTGCCTGCCACTGTACGACTAGGAAACCATGAGTGCCGGGACGTGTTGTACGTCGTCCCAGGACACTGCCCGTCCCTGATGGGACGTGGCTGGATGAAAGGCCTCGGAATTGAACTGCGCAATGTGATGGACGTTAAGGCTATCACGTCGGTTGAGGAACTCGTCGCTGAGTATGCGAGTGTTTTCGACGACGCCTTGGGAACATTCAAGGGAGTGTCCGCGAAAATAACAATCGAAGACAACGTGAAGCCGAGGTTCTTCAAGGCTCGTCCTGTTCCGTTCGCAATGATCGACCGCGTCAACGAGGAACTGATGCGCATGGAGCGAGTTGGAGTGCTGCGTCCGGTTAAGACTTCGGAATGGGCTGCTCCTGTCGTGCCTGTCTTGAAGCGAAGTGGCCAGATTCGGATATGTGGCGACTTCAAGGTCACTATTAATCCCGTGACAGTGCCTGAAAAGTACCCTATACCACGCGTTGAAGACCTGTTTAGCCGTCTTAGCGGTGGCGAGAAGTTCAGCAAGCTGGACTTGAAGGATGCGTATTTGCAAGTTCAACTGGACGAGGCATCCCGCAAGCTGGTGACAATCAACACACCAAAAGGACTGTACCAATACACGCGTTTGCCTTTTGGCGTCACATCTGCTCCTTCAATTTTCCAGCGGGAGATGGAAAACCTGCTACTAGGGCTCAGACACGTTGTGGTGTACTTCGACGACGTTCTTGTGACTGGACGTGACGACCAGGACCATCTAACAAACCTGGGCCTAGTCCTAAGCCGACTGAAGCAAGCTGGGCTTAAATTGAAGCTTGATAAGTGTACCTTCCTGGAACGGCAAGTTCAATACCTGGGTCACGTCGTCACGGCTGCGGGGTTTCAACCCAACCCTGAAAAGGTGGAGGCTGTGCTGAAGGCCCCTAGACCCAAAGATGTCAAGGCATTACAGAGTTACCTAGGCCTAGTCAACTTCTACCGCAGGTTTCTACCGGGGCTGTCTAGTGTGTTGCATCCTTTGAACGAGCTGCTTGTGGCCAAGGTGCCTTGGGAGTGGCGTGAGGATCACGAACGTGCTTTCCAAAGGAGCAAGGAGCTACTTGTTTCAGCAGCAGTGCTGGCGCATTATGACCCCAAGAAACCCGTGGTTCTCGTATGCGACGCGTCACCGTACGGCGTTGGCGCCGTTCTGGCCCATAGGGAAGACTCGGGGGCTGAACGACCAATCGCATTTGCATCAAGAAGTCTCGCGCCAGCGGAACGGAATTACAGTCATCTCGACAAGGAGGCTCTTGCGCTCATGTTTGGCGTAACCAAGTTCCGACAATACCTCTGGGGACGCGAGTTCGAGGCTATTACGGACCATAAACCATTACTGGGCTTGCTCGCTCCGGACAAGCGCATGCCTGAGATGTGTTCACCCCGTATCATGCGTTGGGCGCTGATGCTTGGAGCATATAACTACAAGCTCATGTACCGGCCGGGAGCAAGCATTGCCAACGCGGATGGCTTGAGTCGCCTACCACTACCAGTGTACGCTCAACCTGTGGAGAGGCCAGCGGAAGTTTTCATGCTGGAGGCTGCTTATCCTCGGGTACTGCGGTCGACTGTAGTCGCGGAAGCTACGTCCAAGGACTCAACCTTAGCGAAGCTCCGAGATGCCTTATGGTCTGGAGCTGAGCTGCGTGACCCCGAGTTCAGGGTTTACGCAGATCGAAAACTTCAGATGAGCGTGCAAGAAGACTGTATACTTCTCGGATCTCGGGGGATCATCCCAAGCGCATTGCAGCAAGAGGTGTTGCGACTCCTTCATGAGGGGCACCCTGGAATGACCAAGATGAAGGCGATTGCCAGGAGTCACGTCTGGTGGTCCTCGTTGGACGAGGACATTACTGCTGCAGTTCGCCAGTGTCAGGTCTGCCAAGAACACCTGAGGGTTGCGCGCCCAGTAGCGATGATGCCATGGCCGTTTCCGGACAGACCGTGGTCTCGCCTTCATATTGACTTCGCTGGACCTTTGAAGAACCGCTACTTACTGATCGTTATCGATGCATTTTCAAAGTGGATAGAGGCTGTGCCTATATCTACACCATCGGCAGAGGCAACTATCTCATGCCTGAGGGTTATGTTTGCCACTCACGGATTGCCAGATCTGGTGGTGTCGGACAACGGACCAGCATTCGTGAGTGAGGAATTCAGAAGCTTCCTGCATCGAAATGGCATCAAACAAGTACTGACACCTCCGTACCATCCAGCGTCAAACGGGGCTGCAGAACGGGCAGTCCAGTGCATCAAGTCAAAGCTAAAGAAATCGACTGAAGGGAGTTTTAAATGCCAACTTGCTCGTATTCTTTTCAATTACAGGATTACTCCCCACGAAACTACCGGGTGCTCACCAGCGGAGCTGATTATGGGCCGTAAGTTAAAGACTGCTCTAACGTTGTTGCACCGGCCCAGACATGAGAGCCAATGTCTTGCTGAAGCAGCTCAAGCAGAAGATTGTCCATGATGGGGGAGCTCGAACCACGCCGCCCGCAAGACCCGGAGACTACATCTACGCACGGAACTTCCGTTCGGGGCCAACCTGGATGCCAGCAAGAGTGACTGACAGAGCCACCGATCACATCGCTGATGTCGTTTTGTCAGACGGTAGGTGTTGGCGGCGTCATCAAGAACACCTGCGGCCGAACTTCGCCCCATTTAGTGCGCCTCCTGGACTGCCGCCTGCGCGACAGACTTCTTCACTGCCGCAAGGGTTACCGCCTGTGCAACAAGCTTCGTCAACCACGGAGTGTGTGTCGGAACGGGCGGGTGTGCAACCGGGTGTGCAACCAGCTGTGCAACCAGTTCCGCTACCCAGCAAGAACAACCGAATCCCGTTGCTGAGCCATGTCTTGAAACATGCAGCGAAAGTGGAACAACAGAAACACGCGATCTGGTTGTGCCTACTACCCCAATGCTGCGAAGAAGCACGAGGACAAAAAGACCAGTTGTGCGTTTCTGACCACGAAGGCCGCTAAACTATCGTTGTTTTTGGTGGGGAGGAGTGTAACATAATAGCCACCGGAACACGCGCTGATGTGTTGATATTGTATCACTAACAGATTGCATATGCGGCTTGTTGCGTCATCACTAGGTTGCTATAAAAGACGAGTGCGTACGAAATAAAGTGCAGTGTTTTTCCACGGTATCAAGCATGCTGTTTCGCTTCGGCTGCTCCCCGTGAGTTGGCTATGACAGCAAGCATAGCAGGGGGCGACAGAAAGTCAGGTGGGCAGATGAGATCAGGAAGTTTGCGGGGTTAAATTGGGCGCAGTGAGCACAGGACAGGGATAATTGGAGATCCATGGGAGAGGCCTTTGCCCTGGAGTGGGCGTAGACAGGCTGATGATGATGATGAGATAGGATTCCCTGTAATTTCTGACCCTGGGCGAGCGGAAGTTTCCCTGATGTATGTAGAGTTTCAGTTCGTCTAAACTATGACCTGATGAAACACAGCCCTGCTTGAAACGCCATTCGACCTCTACATATTCTAAAATGAATTTATACCATGCGCTTTGCGGATATGACACCATCGCCAACAATGATGGTCGATAATTGTTGCAGCAGGCGCACCTTTGACGGCAACGCAATTCTTGGTGGTGATAGGAACCCCCAGCAGCGGTGTCTCCTGCTGCATCTGCTGCACCGTGCGGCTTCCGGAGGCCACGAGCTTGTCGACTTCCTCGGCCTTGCGCAGAGCCTCCTCGTAGGCATCTTCGATCACGGCATTCAACAGGGGCTGCACCTCCTGTATGCGGTTAATGTACGACCGCACGACATCGGAGCTCTTGATCTGCGCAAGGAGAAGTAAACGAGCTTATACTGTTAGACGTACTAATATGTAAAAAAATAAAAGAAACAAAATTAAACGGGGAATGTTGTGTTTTTGGTTTTCAGAAACGGAGTGATATGATTGGCCGAAACCGTTTTGGAGCAGCTTCAGGAGCAGCAAAAAGGATATTCTGGAGCTGCAAAACAGGCTTTTAGAGCAGCTGAAAGCTCACTGTCGAGCAAAGAAAAACTAACGTTGCAAGAAGCAAAAGAATGAGAGGATGCCTTTAGAGAAAATATTGATATATGCCATAAAGTGCTTCTTAAGGGCAATTTCGCAACATCAGATGTTGTCCCAGAAAATTAGTTACATCACTGATGTAGGAAGGTCGGTAAAAAGGGCAATTAACTTGATATCAAAACTCGGTTAAATTGTAATTTGACATATTGGGCAAAGTCGTCACCAAGGACTTGTGTTTTTTCTTGCCGAAAGTGCCGCAAGAGTGTTAGACGGCATGAAAAAAAGATTTGACAGTGATTACAAGACCTGCGAAACATGTGAGCGCAGACGATCCCTCCCCCATTCCGCCCTTTTTGTGCATGGCGTCTTCCTCGCTCATTGTTCGCGAGGCTGAGAATATTCTATGGTGTGGTTAGACACCCCCTCCCTTCCCCCTTCAAACCTCCTTTACCTTTGCATGACGTCATTTTCTTCTGCGCGCGATCATGCTACGTTAGGTTACGCCAAAGCGCAACAGCGCCGCGTAACCGCAGGAAAGGACCACGGCCTTCGCGATCGGCTGCAGCCGATCGCGGGCGCGGATGTGATGAGCTGACGTATAACTGCGATCTAAAAAGAGAAAGTAAAAGAAACTTCCATGATGTTTTCAAGAATTCGATCACGTGGAAGAGCACAACCAGCGACGGTGATTTGAACAACGCCCAACGAAGTCCTCCTCACAACACACACGCGTAACAAGTACGTAACGTGTAAAGCCGAAAGAAAGGCCGGTCCAACGCAATGTGATCAATGAAAAGCTGAGAGGTCGCTTCCGTTCTGCCGCCACGCCTTATCTAAACCTGGTGGGGTGTTGCCCAGACCAAGGGGTGACGCCGATGTCATCACCTTCGGCGAACAACTCGCTTTCCACTTCATTCGATTAATGCTTTGATGAAAAGACGTATTCCAGCCTAGGGAAACAGACGAATACAAGGAAGACAGGAAAGCAGCCGCTTTCCTGTCTTCCTTGTGTTTTCTCCTGTTTTCGTCTCTTTTCCGAGGCTGGAATACGTCTTTTCAACAAAGCATGAACCAACTAGCCCTACAACGTGTTTTACTCGATTAATGCACATATCGAAAACATTGGAACACCACGAAAACAAAAGTGCTTTTGTCAAAATGCGGATGAAAACAAAGCAACAACACCAATCGCGGCAACTTTATGTGCAAGCTTTTTCTGTTTCGCAATATCGCGCGCACCTATGTCCGAAGAATGCGCAAGACCAGGTACGGCGTCGCCAATTTCAGTCGTCGCTGTAGTAAGTCACCTACTAAGTCACCTTTAACGTGATTTCATAAAGTCGGCAGCGGTGCGGCGGTTGCCTGCGAGCCGCTAGAAAAAGAAAAGGGGGTGGGGCGGGGTCTTCAAGCCTGTCGGCGCAGTTGTGGAAACATTGAAAAGGGTAAAAAATCTCCCCATAAAGGGAACCCTGAGTAGTATGCGAAGCAGTTGGGATCGTTCGGTGCTACCGTAAATCACCCGTTACATTGCCCACTCATGCATGTAAATGAGGGACAACGTTGTACAGGCGTCGTCATTTATGCTCCTAGTTCCTGCGCTCCCACGTCGTAGATCATGCCGAGTTCCGGATTACTTAACGATGCGCAGCGCGCGCTTAATGGTTTAATTACGCGCAAGAGCAATCTCCCACCGCCACTACCTTGCAGGTCAAGATCTAGTGCATATATATATATATATATATATATATATATATATATATATAGTGCATATATATCTAGTGCATATATATATATATATATATATATATATATATATATATATATATATATATATATATATAATGCCACCTGCGTGTAGTGGGTCGAAGACTGGAATGGCGCTAGCCGACGAGAACAAAGAAGACCGCGCGCTTCTTCCCCGCTTGAGAGCCAGCCCCGACGGACGTCTTTTGGCCGAAGCTAGCCCCCCAGCTACCAGCAACCCTACAACGCCCCTGAAGGCTCGTGACAACTGGTGGAGGTGCTGGGTAACCATATCGGATGTTGCAGACCCCTCCAGGGAGTCGCTCCACAAGCCCAGTACCCATCAACACTCCCGTGCACCGAGCCAGCCGCAGAATCAGAGGACTGCCTCCTGAAGTCGACGGTACTCTCCCTACCATTTCAACAGGTATGGCCAGCGCTTCCGTCCAAACCATCCAAACCGGTGTGGAGAACGCGGCGTCAAACCGCTACACACTGGAAAGCCCACGTGTACCGACAACGTTCCGCGGCGCAGTTTTCGAAGACGTCGAAGACTGGTTGGTCGACTTTGAGCGCGTGGCTGCCTTGAATCAATGGGACAATCCGGCAAAACTGAGGCACGTCTATTTTTACTTGGAGGACGGAGCGCGCACCTGGTTTCAGAACCGCGAGGAGCAGCTGACGTCATGGCCCGAATTTTGCCGCTGCATCCTGGAGGCTTACATTAGCGCCGATCGGCACGAACGAGCGGAACGAGCAATCCAAGCCCGCGTACAGTTGTCAAACGAAACGGTGACTGCATACGTCGAGGACATGACGCGCCTCTTCCGACGAGCTGACCCAAGGATGGCAGAGGACAAAAAGTTGCGTCATTTGATGCGCGGAGTCAAGGAGCAGCTCTTCGCTGGTCTCGTGAGGAGCCCTCCAAAGACGGTCGCGGAATTCCTGGCGGAGGCTGTCACTATGGAAAAAATGCTCCTGCAGCGGTCCAACCTGTACGAACGGCAAGTGAGTAGTATGTCCACCGCTGACATTTTCACTGGAATCGGAAGCAGCACTGACTACCTTCGGGAACTCATCCGTTCCATAGTGCGTGAGGAGTTGCAAAAGTGCGCCGCAACACCTTCGCCCACCGTCAACTCTGTTGCGAACGTCATCAAGGAAGAGCTGCATCAGGTTCTCCGTCAGCAACGCGACACCCTGCCTCGCCAAAACACACCGAAAGCTCCGGCTGACTACCCTCGTGCATCCTACGCAGAGGCCCTGAGCCGTCCTGCTTCTCCTCCGCCGCAGTTCACTCGTGTACCTCCGACAGTGGCACTCCAGCCGGCACAGCCGATGCCGTACTACGGCACCTTCGTCCATGCCGCCCCTGTCGCCTATCGTTCGGAGCAGGCGGTCCAGTACATCGACGATCGACGAATGCCCCCTCGCAAGTCGGATGTTTGGCGCACCCCTGATCGTCGGCCCCTCTGCTACCACTGCGGCGAAGCTGACCACTTGTACCGCCAGTGCCCATACCGCCGCCTTGGACTGCGTGGCTTTTCTGCGTACTCGCCGCCACCTCGATACGGCCAGCGGCCTCGGGACATTGAGGACTACCTTTCTCAGCAGCACCACCAGCCGCCTGCAGGGCGACAGTCGCGCTCACCATCGCCGAGGCGATTTTCATCGCCGCCGCAGCGGTATCCTACCGCGCGGTCCCCCAGTCCCCGCCGGGAAAACTAACCGAAGCGACCTCTGGGGGCGGGGTCGCTGACGATCGAAATGCTGAAGACCTCCGATTGACGCAGAATCGAAAAGCTCCCGATCCTCCGGCGCCTACTCTTTCACGCGACGACCGGCTTTCTCTTGACATACCAGTGACGATTGACGGATACGCGGTTAGTGCATTAGTGGACACCGGTGCAGACTATTCCATTTTGAGCGGGAAAATCGCGACGCAGCTGAAGAAAGTAATCACGCCTTGGCATAATACGCAGATTCGGACGGCGGGTGGCCACGTCGTAAAACCACTGGGCGCCTGCACGATTAGAGTTCAAATTGACAGATATACATTCGTAGCCAACTGCCTGGTCCTTCGCGAATGCTCCCGCGACGTTATTCTTGGAGTTGATTTCCTGCAGGAGTACGGTGCTGTTATTGATCTCCAAGAGCGTCGTATCACATTCTCGGCCAGGCGAGCAATCGACTTCCAGGACGACCAACGGCGTGCCGACGTGCTTCGTGTCACTGCAGAGAGCGTAACGCTTCCTCCACGAACAAGTGTCATGGTCGATGTTACATGCTGTGGCTTGCCCGATGGTGAAGCCGTGGCTGAGACCAACTTGGAGCACCTACTGAAGCAAGGTGTCTGTGTGGCGAGAAGTGTTATACAGCTCCGTGACGGCCGATCGCAATTGCTGGTTACCAACTTTAGCAACGAGCATCGGCACCTCTTCCGGGGCACTTCGATAGCGTTTGCAGACGAAGTAGCGAACGTTAGCGGCTGTTTCACGTCGGAAGTGATCGAGAACGCAGACGAAGCTCTGAGTCACGTCGACATAAATCCGGGTCTGTCAACTGATAACCAGACGTCCATGCGGAAACTCTTGCTGGAATTTAGAACCTGCTTCGCAAGTTCTTCAAAGGTGCGCCAGACTTCCATCACTCGGCATAGGATCATCACGTACGAGGATGCGCGACCGATACACCAGCAGCCTTACCGCGTGTCGGCAAAAGAACGTGAAGCCATACGTACGCAGGTCCGAGAGATGCTTGATGACGGCGTCATCGAACCTTCCAGCAGCCCGTGGTCGTCTCCGGTAGTCCTAGTGAAAAAGAAAGATGGAACGCTACGTTTCTGCGTCGACTATCGAAAGCTTAACAACGTGACTAAAAAGGACGTGTACCCGCTGCCACGTATCGATGATTCGTTGGACAGACTACGGCATGCCCGCTATTTTTCTTCTCTCGATCTAAAAAGCGGGTATTGGCAAATCGAGGTAGACGAGCGAGACCGCGAGAAAACAGCCTTCGTAACTCCAGACGGTCTCTACGAATTTCGAGTGCTTCCTTTTGGTTTGTGCTCAGCGCCAGCAACATTCCAGCGCATGATGGACACTGTACTCAGTGGACTGAAGTGGCAGACTTGTCTTGTCTATCTGGACGATGTCGTAGTTTTTTCTGAAACGTTCGAGCAGCATCTCCACCGCCTGCGGACTGTGCTAACAGCTATCCAGTCGGCTGATCTTACACTTAAGCCAGAGAAGTGTCACTTTGGCTATGAGGAGCTCAAGTTTCTCGGGCATGTGGTAAGCGCCGAAGGTGTCCGGCCTGATCCAGACAAGCTTGCCGCTGTAGCCGCATTTCCTGCTCCTACCGATAAGAAGGCCGTCCGTCGCTTCCTTGGTTTGTGCGCCTACTATCGCAGGTTCATCCACGGCTTTTCGAGGATCGCTGAACCCCTCACACGCCTTACACGTGACGACACGCCTTTTGTCTGGGATAATGAGCAACAGGCTGCCTTTGCTGAACTACGACAGCGAATGCAAACAGCACCCGTTCTCGCTCATTTTGACGATGATGCTGATACAGAGGTGCACACCGACGCCAGTAACATTGGTCTTGGCGCTGTGCTCGTCCAGCGTCAGGATGGTGCCGAAAGAGTCATAGCCTATGCCAGCCGCTCACTATCCCGTGCTGAGGCGAATTATTCGGCTACGGAGAAAGAGTGCCTCGCAGTCGTGTGGGCGATCACCAAGTTTCGCCCCTACCTTTATGGTCGTCCTTTCAAAGTAGTGACGGACCACCATGCGCTTTGTTGGTTGGCAAGCATGCGCGACCCCTCAGGACGACTCGCACGGTGGAGCTTGCGGCTACAAGAATTTGACGTCACCATCGTGTATAAGTCTGGCCGTAAGCACGAGGACGCTGACACATTGTCGCGCGCACCTATGCACCCGGTCAGTCGGGAAGCAGAGGACGATGACGATGATGGTTTCCTTGGCGCCATTAGCTCAGCGGACTTGATCAGACGGCAGCGAGACGACGCGGACCTCCGACCGATCATAGACCACCTAGAGGGCCGCGATGCCACCATACCACGTCATCTTTCCCGCTCCATGACGTCTTTCTGTATGCGAGACACGGTATTGTATAAGAAGAACGCCCGTTCGAACAGCCGTGCCTACCTCCTCGTAGTGCCAAGGGACATGCGAGACGACGTGCTCTTTGCTTGCCACGACGAGCCCACATCTGGCCATTTAGGCTTCTCGCGAACACTCGCCAGAGTGAGTGAGATGTATTATTGGCCTGGGCTTTCGGCCAGCGTCAAAGACTACGTAAAAAGCTGTCGTGAATGCCAGCGCCGAAAGACACCTTCCCTTAAGCCGGCTGGCTTGCTTCAGCCAATTGAACCTCCTCGCACACCCTTCGACCAAGTGGGCATGGACATTCTCGGACCATTTCCTTTGTCTGCCGATGGAAACAAATGGGTAATCGTCGCTACTGATTATTTAACGCGCTATGCCGAGACCCAGGCAATACCACGAGCTACGGCTTCTGAAGTAGCGCAATTCTTCATGCGCCACATCGTACTGAGGCACGGTGCTCCATCCACTGTGATAACGGACAGGGGGACAGCATTCACCGCGCAGCTTACAGAAGAAGTCTTTGAACTCAGTAACACTAGACATCGCAAGACGACAGCCTACCATCCACAGACCAACGGGCTCACCGAGCGTTTAAACAAGACCGTTACAGACATGATCTCCATGTACATCGACGTTCAACATAAAACATGGGACCGGATCTTGCCTTACGTGACCTTCGCGTATAACACCGCAGCGCAAGAGACGACGCGATTTACACCATTTCGCCTTCTTTACGGTCGGGAAGTGCAGACTATGCTGGACGCTATGCTGCCATGTCAAGACGCTGACCGGCTGACGCCTGACGCAGAGGAATTTGCAGAGCGTGCCGAGGAAGCTAGGCAGCTCGCACGGCTCCACATCGGTCAGCAGCAGCAAGCAGACGCCCGGCGCTACAACATCGGTCGCCGAGCAGTATCCTACAACCCCGGAGACCAAGTATGGGTGTGGACCCCCGTGCGTCGCCGCGGCCTCTGTGAGAAGCTACTAAGCCGGTACTTTGGTCCTTATACAGTCCTACGCCGCATCAGCGACGTGAACTACGAGGTGGTCCCGCATAGGACGCCGCAGACACAGACCAGGAACCAAAGCCCACCGAGTTCTGATGTTGTTCATGTTGTGCGCATGAAACCTTACGTTGCGCGTTTGTAGCTCTTGCTTCTTTAGTAGTTTCCGTTCGTGTGTTTCGGACTGTGTTGTGGCATCCAGGCAATACTGTTTTTTTTTCGCGAAGGGGGATAATGCCACCTGCGTGTAGTGGGTCGAAGACTGGAATGGCGCTAGCCGACGAGAACAAAGAAGACCGCGCGCTTCTTCCCCGCTTGAGAGCCAGCCCCGACGGACGTCTTTTGGCCGAAGCTAGCCCCCCAGCTACCAGCAACCCTACAACACCCCTGAAGGCTCGTGACAATATATATATATATATATAGTGACAAACATAGGATTTATTCTGACGTTTCGGCTGGAGGCCAGCCTTTTTCAAAGATGAAATTTTCTAATGGGCACATGGTCTTTAAGTACACTTCACGAACATGCATAATGGGAGGTGGAAAGAGGGAGCTCACAAAAAGATAAAATAAAATAAACTAAAAGTAGGGGGGGGGGATACATGTGTGTCCAGGAACCAAAGGCCAGTCCAAGATGACGTCTGCGGCCGCACGGCGCCTCCATAACAAAGAACGGGTGCTGAGTCCTGATGCTGCGATTTCCGCAGTGCAGCGCGGAACCGCTGAAGCCAAATGTCGTTCTTGTGTGGGGAGTGCAGAGAGGAGGGTCGGGGGAACGGGGGAAGACAGGTTGCTCTGTGCGCGGTCGGTACCAGTAGAGTTCAAAGGGTCGCCTCCGCGCCGTGTTTCACGGAAAATGGAGGATAGATAAAGAAACGTGGAGCATCCGCGAACAACCTTGAATGGTTTGGTTCGTTAAAAGCATGTACACACAGATAGACACACACACAAAAAGAGAGAAAAATAAAAAAAGAATAAAAGTAGAGAAAACATCACACAGAAAGAAGAGTCGTTTAGTTTGACGAGTCATACTCCGTGGAACCCGTTCTCTAGCGAAAGTGCGCAATGTTTAGCCACGGGGACACAATACATATCTGCACCTGTCGCGCGTGGGGCGATCTGAGTGAAATATACGAGATAAAAATGAGAGAAACACAACACGAAACGTGGTGGGGAATTAAATATCCTAAGATAATACATGAAAATAAATGAAATCGGAGCAATCAAGAAATTAACAATAGGAATAAAATAAAATAAAACAGGTGGACATGGACAATCAGTTCCGCATCCCAACAGGAGACACTGCCCGAGTGAGCGCTGAGGGCACACAAGACATATTTGCACCTTGTGCGTGTGCAGTGTGAAATGAGCAAGACATATCAGACAACAATAAGAGTAAGCAATAAACATGATGGGGAACGAAATATCGCGAGGTAACAAACGAAAATAAATGCAATGAGAAAGAATCGGGACACAAACAAAAAAATTAACAATGCGTACAGAATGAAATCGACCCTCATTTCTGCATCTCAACAGGAGCGCCATCAATGTGCACCAGAAAAAGAGAGAGAGAGAGAGAAAGCAAAAAGGAGAGGAAATATAAGACTTCCGGGAGTTCATAGTGCCCATAGATGATTTGCATGTGGAGCCCTAAAGAAACAACCACAAGAATAATGATAAGAAGGAATATAAAATATTAAAGACACTTAGTCGCTTGCGTCGTTAATTGGTTTAGTTGCCTGACAGGGCAAGCAAGATAGTCGGCCTGTACTTTCGTTGATGCCACCAGACGCAGTATTGAATTTGTGAATAAGGTAAGATTCGCGAACCTCCCGGTCATAATGCGTTTTGAAATCAGATTGGAGCACCACAGCTGTGGATGTATGGAAGGGATGACGAAGATCATTTACGTGCTTGGATAGCGGAAGGTGGGCCAGGGTCATTATGTGTGCCCTGTGGTTGTTTACTCTTATCCTGAATGGAGTCTCAGTTTGGCCAATGTATTGGGCGTTACACACGGTGCATTCCAGAAGGTAGACAATATTTGAGCTGTCGTAGTCAAAATTTCCTCTTATTTGGTAAAAGAATGGCGACGCAGTGCTCTTTACCGTGGAGGTTCTATTCATCATCGGGCATAGCGTGTACCTAGGTTTGTTGCAGGGGCCGCTGCCTGTGAATTTAGGAGTGTTCACCTTAGATGACGTTACAATGTCTCTGATGTTGCGCGCCCGTCTGTAGACAACACGTGGAGGTTCAGGGAAGACGCTTTTGAACTTGTCGCTTTCGAGAAGGATGTTTTGGTGCTTTTTAAGGATAGTGTTTATGTTAGGGGGTGAGGCTGAATACGTTAGAATGAGATTTGGAGTGCTGTTTACGGAATCAGATTTTGGTTTGCTTATTAAGTAAGGGCGGTCCTGCTTGCTAGATTTCTTGATGGCATCATTGATGACAGACGGCGGGTATTGTTGACAAGTGAGGTCCTTGCTTAGTTGTTCACAGTTCAAGGCAAAATCCGCCGCGTGAGAACATATTCGGTTGAACCGAAGGGACTGACTGTATGGCATGCCGAGCTTACAGTGCTTAACGTGGCTGCTTTTAAAATGGAGGTATTGGTGTCGGTCAGTTGGTTTTCTGTGGACAGATGTAACAAGCCTATTGTCCGATATTCTTACGGAAACGTCGAGGAACTTTATGGTCAATGCCGAATACGTGTGCGAGAAGGAAATGTTCTTGTGGGCGTTGTTGAAGGCAGTGATGAAATCTGAGTTTTTCTTCGCCGTGGCACGAATTGAGAAAAATATCGTCGATGAACCTTCGATAAAAAATCGATGTACCATTAGTTTGGACATAGTGCGTGTTTTTGAATTCGAAGTTGTTCATTTCTAGGACTAGTTTGAGAAGTATTCCGAGAGTTTCACCACCAACTGCACTATTTGGGAATGAATTTTCGTAGGCCTGAGTGACATATTTGATGCCGTCTGAGTGCGGAATATTTGTGTATAGAGAGGCGACGTCCAGAGTAACTAACAGACTGTCTTTTGGCATAACGAGATCCATAATATCAGCTAGAAAATGAGTCGTGTCCTTGACGTAGGAGGGTAATGTTGGTGGAATGTCTTTGATTAGGTTATTGATGAAACTGGATATTGGTTCCGTTACTGTGCCAATACCGGAAATTATGCGTCTTCCTGGGTTGCCTGGTTTGTGTATTTTGGGTAGCATGTAAAATCTTCCCGGCCGCGGACTTAAAGCTTGGAGTGACGCTGCAATCAATATCTGTCGTACTTTGTTTTCGAAGCATGTTGTCTGATCATTATCACTTCGCTTATAGAATGAAGTGTCGCTTAGTTGCCTTTCAGCCTCTGCGATGTAGTCACGTTTGTTCATTATAACAATGGCGCGCTT